>JAQQSK010012185.1:0-11975 GCA_028658325.1 Potorous gilbertii
TACATATATATATATATACATATATATATGTATGTGTGTATATATATATATACACGCACAAATACCCGTGTACCTACACACAGATTAGATAGATAGATATAGATATATATGTATATCTTTATGGGGAGAGGGAAGAAGCACTCATTAAACTTCTCTAAATTTCACTGTTATTAATAAAGGCATTATTTATATTTCACATGTAGTCATCTTTGTATTGGAGAATAACCTATTTTCAAAGTTGGTTGGAACCTTCACTGATCTCTTAAACCCAGTTGTATATATATATAAATCTCTACAATATACTTGACAAGTTCTCATCGAGATTTTATTTAATGAGTTTGCTCAAAGGAGAACTCATTTCTTCCCAAAATAATCCATTCCATTTTTGTACAATTCCATTTTTTAGGATGTAATTATTTTCCTCCCAACATAATGTCTAGCTTTTGTTCTTTGCAATTTTCACCTCATTACTATTACTTTCTTGATTTGAGACTAAACAAAATCAGTTTAATCTATTTCATGGAATGCCCTTTTAAACACTTAAAATTAGTTATGGTTGAACCTTGTAGTTTCAACTTCTCTTACCTAGAAATCCCTACAAGTAATTTTTCACTATACAATTCTTTTTGCGCAATAAAGTTCATCTTTCTTAATTTATAGTTTCAGATTGCCCAAAAAGCACTAATCTTCACTGGGATTGGATGGGGATAATTACAACTTTATTTTCACTAACTTAATGGACAACTATAATTTTTGTCAATCATAAATGTAAGCAAATACATATATATATATACATATATATACGTATATATATATACGTAAATATATACGTATATATATATGATGGAGATTTGAGATTAATAGGATTTCTGACAACATAATTTGTTCTGGACTAAAACGGTTAACTACTTCTGCAATACTCAAAATTCCTCATTTTATAGAAGAAAGGGTAGATCAGGAAGGAAATTACCTTTTTATCAAATTTATATAGGGACTGGATATATCCTAACTAGCTTGCTACTGTTCTTTTCTGTCCATTAAACTTAGTTATTGAATGATAAACTATCATCTCCCTAGTAATCCTTAAAATATATCTACCTGAACCTTTATGACATAATAAAATGGGCATTATATATAAAGCTTAAATACTTTTATTAGAAGACTAATTCTGCTATTTCCTTCATGTATTTGGGAATTTGTTTAACATATTTGAGCCACAATTTACTGATCTAAAAGGAGGTGATATAATGAACCATTCTTCGGGGTACATTCAAGTTCTAAATCCTTCCGCTTTAACAATGACTACGTTCATCTCTACCCCAGAAAAGAAATCATATTACATTCCATTAACGAAAATTGTTGTACCACTTTACACTCAACCAATGAAATTAACTGTTGTAAGAACGAAAAAGAACACATAGGAAAGAAAATAGGAAAAAAGATTATATTTGATAACTTACATGTCTCATAACTATCCAACATAGCTTTCAGTTGTGATTTCCTACGGTATAATTCAGCAAAATCTCAACCATTAATCTCATTCATCAGTTCTTTACAATGTACCTTTCAAATACAAAAAAAAAAAAATGTATTTCTTTCTATTGGCCAACTAATCTAAGAAGAAAGGCCACATTGTATCAAAGTGTTACTGGAGTCAAATATCCCAAACTCTGAACCCATTGGGTGTTTGTGGCACTTCCTAATGTTCTCAAATGCCATTGTTTCTTGCCCATCAGTACATCAGGTGGACCAGCTTAAAAGAGGGGCTTCTAGTTTGCCTGCTACCATGCACTCTTACCAAGATTTATATAGAGGACATATGGAATAATTGTTCCTGAAATGAGCAAATCTGTAATCTGAAAGCATTTGAGGAATTGGGAAATTGGTCTCCCAACAGTCTTAGTTAGGTCATGGTGATTGTGGGAACATTTATTTCAAATTTAAATCTTCTAAATATCATTTTATTTCATTTTAAAATATTTTTATTAATTTCATTTATTTTCATGTTCTACAATCACTACAAGTGAGATTTTCCCTCTCCCTCTACCCTACCTTCCCCTGACTCCCCAAGATAGCATACAGTGTTTTTATATCTATATATGTATATATATATATATATACACACACACATGTATATACATACACATACATTCATATAAAATACATATTCAATATAGTCCTGCTGTGCAGAAGAATTAAAATAATGGGAGAAATCTTATTACAAACCAAAGTACAAATTACAAGACAAAATGATCTGCTATATTCTCCGATTCAATTCCATATTTCTTTCTCTAGATATGGAAGGCATTTTGCCTTAAAAGAACAATGGGGATTTTTTTAAGTGTTTGCACTGAAATGAATTCCAAGTTTTCCAGAAAAATACTCTCCCACGCTAAGGTCATAAATGTCCAAAAAGTTCTCTTGATTCTGCTTGTTTTACTCAGCATCAGATCAGATAAGTGTTTCCATGTGCCGTTGAAGACTTCCTGTTCATTATTTCTTATAGCACAAAAATATGTCATGACTTTCCTATACCCTAATTTATTAAGTCATTCCCCAAATAATGGGCATGCCATTGATTTTCAGTTTGGTCACCGCAAAGAGGGCTGCTACAAATATTTTTATACGTGTGAAACACATTCCCATTGCCTTGATCTCTTGGGGATACAGTCCTAGAGGGCATGTTGCTGGGTCAAATGGTATACATAATTTTGTAGCCCCTTATGCATGGTTCCCAACTGCTTTGCAGAGCGGTGGGATAAATTCACAACTCCACCATCAATGAATTTGTGTTCCAACTCTCCCACATCCTCTCCAATATGCATCAACTTCTTCTTCTATCATGTTTGCCAATCTGATAGGCGTGATATGGGACCTCACATTTGCCTTTAATTTCTTCTTCTGAAATCTCCCCTATCATTTCCTTTGACCATTTATCAATTGGGGAATGACTTGAACTTTTCTACATTTTACTCAGACAGCTATTTATTTTAGAAATGAGCCCTTTCTCACAGAAGATAGCTGCAAAAATTTTTTTCCAGTTTTCTCTATCCGTTAGGATTTTGGTTTCAAGGAGAGTGGTGTGGAAAAACTTTTCAGTTTAATGTATTCATAATTATACATTTTTAGGGGCAGAGTCAAGATGGTAGTGCAGAAAGGTGCACATTCACTAGTTTGTCACACATAGCCCATAGAATACATATGAACAAAGTCTCTCAACAAATTCTAAAGTAGCAGAAGCCACAGAATTTCTTAGTGGAGGGGATTGCCGGCTCAGGGTGACTGGAACAACTGACAGGAAAGGTCTCCCCCACTGAATGTGGAGCAAAGCCCAGCCCAGACTTGGCCACACAGCATGCCTCTTGGAGGAGGACACAAGCAGGCTTTAGGGACAAAATCCCTAGCAGCAGCAACAGCGGTTTACAGATCCCTAAACCCAAAAACTCCACAGGTCAGTGGGAGGATTTATTCAGTTGGTCAACAAGAGTATAGGGTTTTTCCATAGCTCAGGCCTCAGGAGGCAGCAGTTCCCATAGTAGTATGACTCCTTTGTTGGATAGCCAAATTCCTGGGGAAGGTGAGCAGCTGTTCCTTACCTCATCCCTATGTGATGGCTCTGCCCCACTGATAGACCCTGGGGGAAATGAGCAATTTATCTGAATTTCAGTCCTGAGTGCTGGCTTGGGGTAACAGGAGACCAGGTGGTTTTGGAGAGGAAACCCTACTACTCCCAGACTCTGGCCATAAAAGTTTCTTGTTGCTCCCAGATCAGGGTACACACTTTATTGTGCAACCTTGGAGGAACTGAGATCTTACAGAATCCCGGAATATACCCTACTCTTGACAAAGGACTCAAAACTCAAGTAACTGTTTGGGGAAATGCCCAAAAAAGGGGAAAAATGAGACTATAGCAGGTTACTTTCTTGATGAGTAGATATCTTCTCCAATCCTTTCAGATGAGGGAGAACAATGCTTACAATCAGAGAAAGACAGAAAAGTCATGGCTTTCCTATCCAAAAATCCAAAATAAATATTCAACGGTCTCTAGCCTTTGAAGAGTTCAGAAAGATTTTGAAAATCAAATAAGAGAGATGGAGGAAAAGTTGGGAAGAGCAATGAGAGAGATGCAAGAAAACCATGAAAAGTAAGTCAACACCTTTCTGAAAGCAACTCCATAAATTCTGAATAAAATAAAAACTTTAAAAATAGGCTAACTCAACTGGCAAAAGAGGTTAAAAATGCCAATGAGGAGAAGAATGCTTTCAAAAGCAGAATTAGCCAAATGGAAAAGGGGGTTCAAAAACTCACTGAAGAAAAATAGTTCTTTCAAAATTAGAATGGAAGAGATGGAGGCTTATGACTTTATGGGAAACCAAGAAATCACAAAGTAAAACAACAAGAATGAAAAAATGGAAGACAATGTGAAATATCTCATTGTAAAAACAACTGACCTGGAAAATAGATTCAGGAGAGACAATTTAAAAATGATGCGACTGCCTGAAAGCTATGATCAAAAAAAGAGCCTACACATCATCGTTCATGAAATTATCAAGGAGAGCTGCCCTAATATTCTAGAAGTAGAAGGAAAATAAATATTGAAAGAATCCACCAATCTCCTCCTGAAGGAGATCCAAAAAGAGAAACTTTTAGGAACATGTAGACCAATTCGAGAGTTACCAGGTCAAGGAGAAAATATTGCAAGCAGCTACAAAGAAACAATTTGAGTATTGTGGAAATGCAATCACTGGAAAAAAATATCTAGCAGCTTCAAAATTAACAGATCAGATGGCATAAAATATGATATTCTAGAAGTCAAAGGAACTAGGACTAAAACCAAGAATCACCTATCCAGTAAAACTAATTGTAATACGTCAAGGGAAAAAATGTCTTTCAGTGATGTAGATTACTTTCAAGCATTCTTGATGAAAATACTAGAACTGAAAAGAGTATTTGCCTTCATAAATCAAGAATCAACAGAAGTATGAAAAGGTAAACAGGAAAGAGAATCATAAAAGACTTACTAAAGTTGAACTGTTTAAATTTCTATATTGAAAGACAGTATTTGTAACCCTTGAAATTTTTTTCAGTAACTGGGTAGTTGGTGGGATTGCACACACCTACACACATATACATATACATGTCTATATATGTGTATGTACATATGTAGATACATTCCTATCTATCTATATCTATATCTATTTATATATATATATATATATATATACATATATATGTATATATATATACATATATATATGTATATATATACATATGGAGAGAGAGAGAGAGAGAGAGAGAGAGAGAGAGAGAGAGAACAGGGTGAGTTGAATAGTAAAGGATCCTAACAAAAAATAAAATTAAGGACACCGGGAGGAATATATTTGTAGGAGAAAGGGAGAAATGGAATCATGGAAATTATCTTTCATAAAGGAGGTAAGAATAAGACTCCTCAATGAAGGGGAAAAAAGGGGGCAGGTGAGTGGAAAAAGGTGAAACTTACTCTAATCACATCTGACTCAAGGAAGGAATGAAATGCACACTCATTTTGCTATGAAAACCTGTCCTTCCATATAGGAAAGAGGGAGAAGGGGATAGGCAGGCTCAGGGTGGAAGATGAAGGGTTAGGGCAATGGGAGGAGGGAGCAATTAGAAGTCAACATTCTTGGGGAGGGATAAGGTCAAAAGAGAGAATGGAAGATAAAGGGGGCAGGATGACTATGAGGGAAGTCATTTGCAAAACGACACATATATAGCCTATAATGAATTACTTGCCTTCCCGACAGGGATGGGTGGAAAGGGAGGATACAACCGAAGCTGAAATTCAAAGTTTTAAGACCAATTGTTTAAGATTGTTCTTACATACATCTGGGAAATAAGAAATACTGGTAATAGGGTATAGAAATTTATCTTGCCCTAAAGGACAAAGGTGAAGATGAGGACAAGGGAAGGGAAAGATTTTAGAAGGGAAGGGAGATTGTGGGTAGGGGTAATTAAAATGTTTGGCATTTTGGGGTGGGGAAGGGGGAGAGATGGGGAGATCTTTAACCTGTTGAAAGTTGCTTTCATTGTATGAACGCAGATCTAAGAACCCGTTGTTGTAGGTCCTCCTGTGTATGTGCGGGTTCTTACTAATACAA
The DNA here is from genome assembly GCA_028658325.1 of Potorous gilbertii. NCBI lineage: Eukaryota > Metazoa > Chordata > Mammalia > Diprotodontia > Potoroidae > Potorous > Potorous gilbertii. Next base: position 6,138 of record JAQQSK010012185.1, read on the forward strand.
TATGGCATCGTCAGACAGGATATGCATGAATTAATAGGAAAGAATGGGGACGGGGATAGCTATATCTTGTGTCCCAGTTTGGGGGGCTATGATTCTGTTATACCCTGGGAGGAGTGGGTAGCCAGAGCGAAGGCCCAAGTGGATTAGTCTGATTGTGGACTGTACTGGAGGATTGAAGTCTTGCAAGCGTATTGTGTTCATCAACCGGATCAGAGCTGCGAGAATTTGAAATGGATCCCTGGAATCCCACTGAAGGACTGCAGGCTGAACTACCAAGCAGAAGCTAAGAAGAGCCAGTATGCCAATCTTGGTGACAGCCATGGAACAGGACATGAGAACTTCCTGTCAAATCACCCAGCATACTGAGGTGAAATGAGTGTAACTGAAGAGAAGTAGAGCTCTTTCTACACAGATGAAAGAGGGAGTTGGGAGAAGGTGAGCTCTGCTGGAGGAAGAGGAACCCTGGAGCTAGGAGTTCACTCATGGTACAAAATTGGGACTGCTTAGTAAAGCCCTGTATGTGATTTTTGGAGCATTCTCATGAGACAGTTTGGGATCTATGCATTTGTCTAGGGTAGATGGGAGGAAATTGCCATGTAACCCCAAGGGCCCCCACCCTGATGGTTTTGTTGCCCAGCCACCCCTAAGGACTTGGAAGTGCAGCCTGGAGAATTGTCATTGGAGCATGCAACTGAGAGTGCAGGGTGGGGAGGACCTACCCATTCTCCCAAGAGGACTTTGCTTGATCATCTCTGTATGGGATTGAAGAAGTAGTTGGTTACTCTCTTCTCCAAGAATAATATTATGTTGGTCCTATACCTTTGTGTTTGTTTAAAGTCACATGGCCACCCTGGAAATACATTGCTATGTTACGTACTCTGAAAATACGATTTATGTTGTTTTATTAAATAAATGTTAAGACCTATTGAGTTACAAGTTGCAAGTTCAAGAATGTGTGTTCAGAACCCATATAAGATTGCACAATATCTTGGGGAGGAAAGGGATAGGGAGAGGGAGAAAATCTAAGACTTTTGGAAGTGATTGCAGAAAACTGAAAAAAAGTAAATTAAAAAAGGAAAAAGGAAACCATTTATCTGACAAATAAAACTAAGAGTTGATTTTATGACAAAACCAATAAAATTGCTAAACCTTGGTCAATTTGGTTTCAGAAAAGAAAGAAGAAAGTCAAATTACTATCATGAAAAGTTAAAAGTGAGAAATCATCTCCTAGGAGGAAATTGAAACAATAACTGGAAACTACTTTGCCAAATCTATGCCCATGATTTTGACAATCTAAATTAGATGGAAGAATATTGATAAAAAACATAAATTGCCCAGATTAACTGAAGAGGTAGTGAAATACTTAAATCAACCCATCTCAGAAAAATACATTGAACAAGTCATCAATGATCTTCCTTTGGAAAATGTCTCCAGGGCTAGATGGATATATAAGCAAATTGTATCAAACATTTAATTAACAGTTAATTCCAAACTGTAGAGATTATTTTAGAAAATTGGAAAAGATTGAGTCCCACTAAATTCTTTTTATGATACAATTCATATTTTTTCTCGGAAGATTGGGATACAGTAGTTTTGGATTTTTTGTTTTCTCCTGGTTGTATGTTTTTATCTTACTCATCATCAATGATAAGGAAACCGATGATGATATACCTCTTCACTGAGAAAGAAAGAATTTTTAATCTATTTCTCCTCATCCTCCCCCCACCACCTTCTGCATTTGCTCATTTCCCCAATCACTTTATTTTTGAGCTCTTTCATAGGTGAAGGATTGAAGAAGTAGCATCTCTTTCAACAATGGTTACAACCACCTTGGGACTGTGTCCTGTGCTGGGGCTGAATTTGAACTGAGGCTGGGACTGGAACGCTCCCCGCTCTCAGTCAGGTGGGAGATCCTTCCCACTAACCTTCCAAGGTGTCTTTGGAATATGTAAGAAGAGAAATCAGGATACTGAAGCAGCCATTACCATCTCATTCCCCTAAGGCTTGTTCCATCTGCATCAATGCTGGAACAGCCCATGCTGAAGGGTCCTCTTCTCCCAGCCTGTTGCGGTAGACTCTACCCCTTGACTTTCCAGAATGTGTTGTGTTGGAAATCTGTTTTAATTTTTCATTCTGTGGCTTCTGCTGCTCTACAATTTGTTCACAGTCATTTTTGACAGGTTATTTGAGAGAGGGGGTGGGGAGAGATTTCTAGCACTTCCCTGCATGTACTCAGCCATCTTGGCCCCACCCACAGAAGTATGTTATATTTTTTCACAAAATTCCTGTCTTCCAAGATGCATACTTATTTCTCAGTGATCAAGAAACACAAACTTAATGCCCCATTGCATTCATCCCACAGATACAGTCTTTTTCTACTTCTTGTCTTTTCTACCCACTCAAATAACACAATAAAGTACTCAGCACAGTGCCTAAGCATAAGACAATTAATAATAATTTTTGTCCTTACCTTGTCCTATAAGTTTCCCCACATGTATGATCTCCTCACCATAAATATTGCTACCAGACTGATCCCTCATCATTGCTTCTGAATTATCACAATATTTTTGTAGCTGGTCCCTCTGCCTCGTCTCTCATTTTCATTAATTAAGAAGAAAAAATATTTTTCCTAAAGCACAGGTCTTCCTATATCATACACCAATCAAATTACCTGTTTCTTAAAATCAAATATACAATGCTGTGCTGTCAATTTAAAACCTTTCAAAATATGGCCCCTTTCTACTCTTTCACTGGTTTTACAATTTGCTTTTCTCCTCATACATTCATCCAGTTGCACTAGACTTTTTGTTTTTGTTAAATCATAGTAAGTAATTTCGTGTCTTTATACCAGTTTATTTTATTTTATTGTATGACTGGGATTTCCCAACTCTTCTTGGCTTCCTTGAAGCCTAAGCTCAAAATCCGCTTTCTAGAGAAAGTTTTTGCTGCCCCTCACACAATGTTAATACTTTCATATTGAAATGAATTTCCATTTCCATTGTATATTTTATGTAAACATTATGTATGCATGTGTGTGTTGTTTTATTAAGAATGACATTTTTGAAGGTGGGTATAATACTTTAATTTATTTTTCTACCCCTCAATGTTTAACAGTTTATCCTATATACAGTTACTATTTTATGAATATTAATTGATACATGAATTATGCAATTCATTATAAAATATGTCTACTTTCACTTCATTTGTAGTTTCAAAGTTATTAGTTATAAGCAGAAGTACGATGAAAGAATAATTTTTCTTATTTGACATAAAATAGATAACTATAGCAATGTCAAAAGACTGAATATATTAGGAATATTATCCTTGAGAATTAGGAGTTAAAAATCCTTAGTTGAAAATACCATAATATCAAAGCTTTGATATCAAAGTTTTTCAATAAAAAGAATAGGAATCAACAAGAGTATTCCTGAAAGTGAAAAGAAACAAGAACACAAGCATACACACCTATACACATATGCACATATGTACATATATAGTAAAGTTTGTGTATTTATGTTCTTATCGAATTGTGCGATCTTTTGAAAATATATTCTATCTTTAATGTATCTCATTTAAAAGGTATGCATAAGAATACGCATGCAATATACTTATGTTCATATGAACCTGCTCATATACATATACCCACATTCAAGTAAATATATGTATGTAGATACATTCCCACTAAATAATAAAAATTTCAAAACTATCAAATATTCTAGAAACATACTTTACACTAAGATCCATAAATTATTACATATTTGAGAACTGATACACACATACACTTTCTCCTAAAAAGAAATGGACAACTATTGAAAAGTAATGGATCAAACCAATTAAGACTAATAGTTATACTTAGTTCAAGCTTCATGCAAAGGTTAGATTAATGTACACTGAAAAATACGCCTCACCAAGCTATGCTACATATTATATTGAATTCCATAAAAATTTTCTTGAATCTACATATTCATATTAGATAAACCAATATTGAGATAAATATTTAGATATGAATAGATAATAGATTGTATATGTGTATAGGTTTATAATACTTATTTATTTACCTATTGCTGCTTCCTATTAAGAGCTGACAATCTCAGTGCAGAGAAAAGCACAGGAAGACATTAGTGGTGATAGAAGCTAGTTGTCAAGTAAAGCGATTGATGAACTTGGGGCCAACCAGATCAGAGTTAAAACGTAACCTCAGGTACTTAGCAGGTACATGACCTTTTGCAATTCACTTAATCTCTTTCTGTCTCAGGTCTGTTATCTGTGAAATGAGGAATATAATGACACCTATCTCACAGGGTTACTGTGAGGGAAAAACGAGATTACGTAGCATAGCACTTTGCGAAGTTAAATCACTATATTAATGGAATCAGTTATTAGATAGTAACATAAGGACCAACTCATCTTGAAATGTATCTACTCCCTTAAGAAGGAAAGATTCCAGTTACTGGATTATTCCATGTGCTATATGATTAAATAGTCGGGTAAAATCAAAATATACATAGAAAACTTTGCTAGGAAATGAAATGACTTGCAATCAGGAATATTTAGCATTTCGAAAGGTTTAGCACCGTGAAGTTTGAAAGTGAGAAAAACTAGAATTCACATTCTTGTTTCATACAAACCAAGTGTATGTCCATCAGGAAATCTCTTAACTAATTCTCAGTCTTGGTTTCTAATTAGTAAGATTCATATGGTGAACTTGATGAACTCTAAGATCTATTCAGTTCTACATCTTATGCCGAAAATTTATGTATACAGGATAGTCTCTGCTACACTTCCGCTGAATGACTTGGTACTTGGTCATTACATCAATGCCATGGAGAAAGGCGCTGATGCTTTTTAAAACATTTCTTTTCTTCTATTGAACAAGTTTCTGTTCCAGACTTTCTTTATGGCATGTTTCATTTCTGAATTCTTCAAAGTGTAGACCAAAGGGTTACACATGGGAGCAGTGATAGTGTAAAAAAGAGCCAAAACTTTATCCTCCTGGAATGTGGTGGCTGGTCTAAGGTAAATGAACATGGCAGGCCCAAAGAACAGGACGACAATAGTAATATGAGAACCACAAGTGGAAAGAGCTTTCTTGCGACTTTCAGAAGTATGTGCCCGAAGAGTATATAAGATCAGAGCATATGAAGTCATAACAACAATGAAAACCACCAATACCGGTATCCCTGTACTGACTATTACTACAAGACCACTCCTTTTAGTATCTATGCAGGCAAGTTTGAGCAATGGTAATATATCACAGAAATAGTGATTGATCTCATTGGAGCCACAGAAGGGTAAGAGAACAGCAAGGATCAATAGGGTAAATGAATGCAGAAAGGCCCCAGCACAAACAGCCAAGAGCAATGCATTGCACCTATTTCTTCTCATGATAGTCATGTAGTGTAGAGGTTTGCAAATAGCCACATATCGGTCAAAGGCCATCCCTGTGAGTAGGAAGATCTCCAAACCTCCAAGGAAATGCATAGAAAAGAGTTGGATCAGGCAATTAGTATAGGAAATAGACTTCTCTTCAGACAGAATATCACTGATGAGTTTAGGGGTCACTGTGGAAGTGTAGGAAACATCCACAAAGGACAAGTAAGACAAGAAGAAGTACATGGGTTGTTCAATGAGCTGGCTACATGTGATAGAGATCATGACAATGAAATTTCCCATCAGAATAGCCATGTAACAAAATAAGAAAATTACAAAGCAGAGAATCTGAACCTGATTATTCTGAGAAAGACCCAAGAGAATAAATTCAGTGACACTACTCTCATTCTTCATCATGCTGTTATATTTTTTAATTTTGGAAGGTGATCAGTAGATACCTGAAAAAAA
>JAQQSK010012186.1:0-11975 GCA_028658325.1 Potorous gilbertii
GAAATAAGAAATACAGGTAATGGGGAATAGAAAGTTATCTGGCCCTACAGGACAAAAGAGAAGATGGGGTAAGGGAAGGGAGGGATGAAAGAAGAGAGGGCAGATTGGTGATATGGGTACTTAGAATGTTCAGTGTATTGGGGAGGGGGAAGGGACAAATGGGAAGAAAATTTTGGAACCCAAAATCTTGTGAAAATGAATGTAAAAAGTTAAATAAATAAATTTATAAAAAATTTAAAAAAAAGAAAAAGAAAAAGAAGTCTATCAGAAAAACCTTGAAAAGATTTATATGAACTGATGCTGAGTCAAGTGAACAGAACCAGGAGAACCTTGTACACAGTAATAGCCACTGATTTTGATAGACTTAGTCCTCAGCAATTCAAGGACCTAAAATAATTCCAAAGGACTCATGATGCAAAATGTCATCCACATCTAGAGAAATAACTATGTTGTTGGAATACAGAATGAAGTAGACTATTTTCTTTTTTGTTTTTCTTTCTCATGGTTTCTCCCATTCATTGTAATTCTTCTATGCAACATGACTAATGTGAAAATGTGTTTAAAAAAAAAAAGAAAGAAAGAAACTTGAAACAATACATCCCTGCAGCATCAGACTGATCTCCCGACGAAAAGGAATTGGTCCCTGGGATAGAGTTTCAACTTATTTGAAGTTCATCATTCCAATAATCTATCTTGTCTCCCTGTAATCCTCCCCTTTGGTCAATCACCAAAAGGGTGCTCAATCAGCCCAGATGTTAATGACACTAAATTACCCTGGAGCAAAGACCTGGAAAGTCAGAAATTATTACCGTACAGAAATTAATACAGGATGAGTATTGTACACCGAGTCTAGTATACTCAATACAGGTGTATTGGCCAAGCCTGGTCCTTACTATACCCATCTCTGAAATCAGGATATAAATCATTTCTTGAAAAACTAGCATTATGAGATAGTGTTAAAAGCCCAAGAGTAGGCTTAGGAGATCTGAGTTAGAGTTCTGCTACCACCATTGGTCACACCATTGTGTGACCATTGTATGACCTTAGGAAAGCACCTTCTCTGCTCTATATCTAAGTATTCTCATTTGTAAAATGAGAAAAGGGAACAGAAGGTTTTCTTCCAGTGTTGATGTTCCATGATTTTCTTCATCACCCAGGAAAGCAGCATCACAGCCCCTATGGATTTTCTCATCCCAATGACCATGAAGTTTTCATCTCTATATGAAAGCCAGTTCCCCCCAGGTGACTGCAGAAATGTCAAGAGTAGCTGGTTATAAGTAAGAGTGATTACAGTCATTTACATGAATCATTTTCCATATGCTAATTACCTTGCAGGCCAATAATGAATCTGAGAATCAAAGGACTCTGGTGCTGGAAGAGTGTGAAGGTTATCTACCAGTATATGGATGACTATTGATGTCTGAGCTGGATATAAACAGGATCACACCATTAAACTCTCCCCATGGACGCGCTATCTTCACAGCTTGATGTTGGGTAGCATGGGCATTCTGCTCACAGTTTTAAAAAATTAGAGATGTTGATGCCCATGACCTTGGCCTTGTTAGTCCCAGGCTCCAACCCTCTGATCCTACTAAAACCTACTAAAATATTACCATGTGGCTTTCCTAGGTTATTTCAAAGCTGGATTGACTATGATATGGCCACAGGCATTCAATAACTCTCCTTGGCTCCCATTCACGCACCTCTGTTATCCCAGAGGCTGAGCTGAGGACTACTGCTGACTCTACCCACCACTGACAATGGGATACAACTGGAACTAGAATGGGGTGGCTAAGACTTGGTAACTACTACTCCAATTCAGAAGCACTTGAATAGTGATCACTGATAGCGTTTGAGTCCCCTCATCAGGTTTAAAAATAAAAGGAGATGAACTTAGCATCTATTTAGCAAGAATAAGGAAGTATAAGGAAGTTACCCAATGGTATTACCTTCCTGCCATCAGAAACCACACTCCTAGAAGCTTTACCTTGACCAAGTTTCACCCTGCTCCCTGCCCTGATCTCTTACTACACTGGGGTATCCACCTATGAAAGTTGGCATCTGTCCTTTCCCCTGGGTGACCCCGGTCTAAGGTCTCTCCTCAAAGACCATCACCCCTCCCTCAATTTGTCATTTAAAGTTGTCCCTGGCATATTTTGACCATTACTGCTAATTACATTACATTTGGACAAATCCTGGCTCTGAGAGACAGAGGGGCAGTACTACAAGTCATTAGCTTAGGACTCAATTACTTTTTGCCCCCTGGCTCCTAAGAGCTGAAGCCCCTGCCTTGTATTCCAAATGCCACATGAGAGTGTTCCCACCAGCCTCCAAGACATGGCCCAAATGCACACCCATATTTCCCTGGTCCTGGATTCTAGGGATCCTGGGAATCATCTCCTCTTCCTGACTCAGATCTCTAAGCCTCAGAACTGCCTTCTGAACTCCTGTCACTTTATGCAGGTATATACCCCCTTTCCCTTCACTTGATCTTGAAGGTTTCTGACTGTTCACTCCTGGCTGCTACCTGAGCATCCTGAGTCTAACAAGAACCAAGCAAGCTCTCAATCCAGCTCATTACAGGTCCTCAAGGGCATTTACACTCCCCAAAATAACGGATAATCCCAACAGCTGTACTGCAGAGCTGATGACCCTCAGCAGCTGCCAGGCCCTGTGTGGCATTCCAAGAGTATTCTCGTCACATCTTCGTCAGAAGCCACAGCTGGGGAGGACTGGAAGAGCGACTTGCCAGCATCTCCTGGACCCAAACCACCTTTTTCCATGAGAGGACCCAAGCTGTTATTTCTCTTATAGGGTATGGGTGTTTGCAAATGCGGTCAAAGTATAAGAGGGGATGGTGGAACCTGGTTCCCTCACTTGGGACTACTATGAGTCATTCAAGGAGAATGAGCGAAAAAGGGGGTAAGACCAGTAGCCAGAGCCAGGAAGGTCATGACCATCCACTGACCTCTGCTCTGCAAGTTAGCTGAGAATGAAGGGGTCCCTCAGAATTAAAATTGTGAAGTCAATGGGGCTAGGGAAGGGAGTAGGCTTTGGGTGCCTGATAGACAAGTCAAACTGGGCATTGTCCCTGGGAAGCTAGCTGCGGAGATAGGGTTGAAACAGGAGCGGTAAGTCATTCTGGGCTAAGATCGGGCAGGCAGCAACCAACATGGCAGACCAGGATCATGGCAAGGCCTATGGTGAGGTCAAGTCTGAATCCAGTAGAAGTCACCCACCATAGAGGAAAGAGGAAGTCAGAGGGCTTAGGTTTGAGTCCCAAGTCTGCCACTACCAAACCAACTGTAAGATCTTGGGTAAATCATTTCCCTTTTCTGAGCCACAGTTTCCACCTGTGTAAATGAGAGAACTGGACTAGATAATCTACAAAATATTCTTTGTATTTTAAGTGTAAGTGGCCCAAAGAGTATTCTGCTTTGGATAGAATTTCCATATGAAACAGGAAAGACAGAGCTAGCTAAACCAGATCTATAGCCTACTGCTCTCCACACAGAGCTGAGGGATTTCCCAGCTCTGAAAATACCTCTGTTCAAAGCTGTGTAATTGGATTAATTTTGTCTTTCTTCTTTTAATAAATTTTCAGCAAGGCTAAGCAAAGAGAGACTAGGTCCATTAGGGGAAGTTACACGCTAGGAGGAACCTTAAGAGTCCCCTAGTTCAAGCCTGTCATTTTACACAGGCAGAAACTGAAGCCCAGAGAACTCAGATTACTTGCCTGAGGTAGCAAAGTTCATAAGCAGCAGAACTGGAATTAGAATCCTGGGTTTCCTAACCTCAATGCACCATGCAGAAAATGCACCCCCTCCATGTTTGGGGCAATGTGTTCTGCTCATCTTTTTTCCTACTTATTGGGTCTATAGCTTGCTTTGTATAGAGCTGCTTGCATGTTGTCTCCCCCATCAGATTACAAGCTCCTTGAGGACAGGGACTATCTTCGGCCTCTTTTTGTATCCTGGGCACTTAGCACAGTGCCTGGAACAGAGTAGGTGCTTCCTTGATGTTTATTCATAAAGGCCAGCTGGGGAGGTTGGAGGATCAGGACTGAAAGGGAGATTAAACAAAAGGTAGCTAAACAATGAAAGTGGAGATGAAGAAACTATGAAATACGCAGGGAATGGAAGTGGGGGGGTGGGGAAGAAAAGGGACAAACATTTATTAAGCATCTATTGTATGTCAGGCTTTATGCTAAGAGCTTTATAAATATTCCACCATTTCATCTGATGTGTGGTGGATCCAGTGCTGAACTTGAGAGTTAGGAAGAGACAGTTCAAATGTTGCCTTTAGTATTTCCTAGCTACATGGCCCTTCATTCATTCAATAAACATTTATTAAGTACTTACTCTGTGCCAGGCACTGAGGATAAAAAAGGGGCAAAAGACATTTCCTGCCATCAGGGAACTTATAATCTAACAGGGGAGATAAGATGCGAACAAATATATACAAAGCAAGTTGGGTTTGTCTTTCGATCTCAAAGAGGACCATGACATCCAGTCAGTGATAGGATAAATAGGAAACAGCACTGGAATTAAGGGGGGTTAGGGAAGGCTTCCTGGAGAAGGTGGCGTTTTTTTGAGTCTCTGCTTCCTCATCTGTAAAATGAATCCTTAGCAGCCTCTAAGGTCCCTTCCAGCTCTCAATCTGTGATCCTGGGGGACGACAATTGAATTGTGGAAGGAAAGGCAGACAGGAAGGGAAGGAGACAACAGCTGGTACCAATAGCCCTATTGAGGACACCAGCCTCTGAACCCACTCTGCAACTCCTTGTAGGCAGCAAATCACAGCAAGAAGATGCCACGCCTCTGGGCTGCTGCGGCTAACCTGGCTCTTAGGTTACGGCTACAGATTTAAATGTGTTGACAGAAGAGAGATCAGCATTTACAGAAAAAGAGGATATGTTGTGGCACAATAATGTGACTCTGAGGAGGCTGGTTATTTGAGTAGTTCTTCCAACACGGCTGTGTTTGTGTTCGTGTGTTCTTGTCTGGCAAAGTCTTGTACTTTGAACTGTGCTGAAAGTTGCCTCAGGTCTTCGGGATGAAGATTGGCAAAAATAAAATAAAATAAGAAAAATGGTGGTTTCTATGTTCTTTACAACACTTTCTACATCCCTTCACTAACTTCCTGGATGTTATCATAATCAAGAAACAAAGGCAAATGAGTTAAGGAAACCGAAGAGATCTAATACCAAGAGCCCTACCAAGATCTAGCCTCTCTCACATTCAAGGGCTTTCTATAGGCAGTTAATTATAGCAAGTAGATCTCTCTTGCTGCTTTCTTTTAGGGCCAGGTTTATTAACCTGTGATCAATATTTTTAAAAATTGATTATCATTGCAATGTAATTATTTCCTTTGTGATCCTATGCATTTTATGTATTTAAAATCATCATTTGACAAAGGGGTCCCACTAGCCTTCACTAGACCACCCAAAAGCTCCATGACACAAAAAAGTTAAGAACCCTTCTGATTTGGAGTTGCTCATTCCTCAGAGAAAACACAGATATACTGTAAAACAGTCAGTCTTATACTGGGTAGAGAAATTAGTGTGTGTAATATGTGTGGTATGTCTCACAATCTTATAGTTAATTATCTTGGTGAGAGAGGTTGTGTGATGGTATGCCACTGTCAAAGGGGCATAAGACCCAGCTCGGAGTGGCATCATTGCAGTGATATCAAAGACCACAAAAGCTGTAACCCTACAAGTTAGAGAGTGGAGCAAGTAACAGGGGGAAGAAGGGTAACCTAGAAGAGGCACTGAGGGTAGCTCCAAAAACAAGACTGCAGTTTCATATGGTCACCAGGCCCAAGGTTTCCAAGATGGCAGACACAATGAAAAAGGAAGACTCCTCCAAGTCTTCCTGTTCCTCCATAATATTGGCTCCCTTGACTTACTTGCTCTCCCTCCCATCAACACATACACTGAGATCTATAGTCATAATAAAAGGGCCAGTTTAGGAAGACCAGCTCAGAGGCCTGGGCTCTTCCTGCTTCTATCTGCTGCCTACAATAAACAGCCTTAGAATAAGAGGGAAGCTGGGTGCTCTCCCAAAAGCTGTTGGCAACATCTGCTTTCACAGGTGAATTTGGAGTCCCAAGCCCAAGGCTTTGTTCCAACAAGTAGGCAAGTGATTTCACATCTCTGAGGCTCAGCTATAAAATGGAAACTACAGTGCTCTCACTACTGACTTTACAAGGCTATTGTGGGAAAATGTAAGCTATTAACGTGGAAATTTCACTGTTGTTTGGGTCTTCTGTGGGAACTGAATGGGATTTGGGAAACCTCATGACTCCATGATTCTCTGAAAGGTCGTTAATATTCCATTTATGCCTCTTCTATTAATTGTTTCCAAAGTCTCTTGGAAACTCATTCCTGCCTTTTGTGGATTAAGGGAATAACGGGCCATCATGGCAACGGCGGATGAGTCGAGTTAAGCACAGTGCAGCTCCCCATCATCAGGGCACTGGAAGAGAGGATGTTCTCAAAGTTACAGGGTCAAAGATGGAAGGGCAGCTCCAGGAAGAAAATTAGGACATTGGCTCAAGTCACCTCAAGTCCAGATCTGCCTGCCCAGGTCCTCGTAGGCTGCTGTTCAGGGTCCCCAAACCCCAGGAAGAGAGAGCTCTGTAACTTTTCCAGGAGGGGCCCCCCTCTGCCTTGTCCCCTAAAGAGGAGAGTGCCCAGTGGGTATGGCTTGCTGTCTGGCCCCTCTCTCACAAGATCTTCAGGAGGGACTTCACAGTGGCTCCCCCCACCCCTGCCATACTTACTGAATCACTTTATAAAACTGTGTCCGTCTCTCACACACCGTCACTGCCCAGGCCGGGTCTGTAGGCTGGGCCTGCTCAGCCTCTCTCTCCCGGGCCCCAAGCGGCACGACACTCTTCAGCCTCACATTGGGGTTTGAAAAGCCCAGCCTGGAGTCAGGGGGAAATGGGCAAAAGTAGCTCCCATCACCATCCTGCCCCCAGCCCAACCCTATCCCACCCAGGGGATCTCTGCAGCCAACCACACGCTAAGGGAGGCCCACAAGCCCAGAGGGTGGAAGAAAACAGTCTGGGGTAGGAAAAAAGCAGATTTTGGGCAAAGGCTTGAGAAACCTGTGCCCAGCAGTCTCCAAGGAGACTTTCTGAGTTGGGAAGAAAGGACAGGAAAAGGAGACTTGGTTGTCATGGGAACAAATGGGGCTTAAAGCCAGGAGCCCCTCTGCTGCTCAAGCCCTGGCCTGTCCTTTCCTGGAGATGGCCTGAGCCTGAGGAAACTCGGTCCAGTGTCTGTGTCTAGAACCCGGGTTTAGTCAAACCCAGAGAGGAAAGGGGAAATCCTCTTTGCCTAGAAGAGCCTTCCAAGCAGACTTGGAGTGTCCTCAGACTGTGAAACCCTGGGATTTTAGCATAAAGTCTTACATAAACATTCCTGCCTCATCCACTTCCATACCTTAACATACCAACCCAAGAATTGGCCTGGCCTAGGTCCCAGTGATGGGGAGGGCATAAACACCTGGAGAGGTTCCCAAGTATGTGGGAGGATGCCCGTTATCAGCTGGATTTCCCTGTGGTCTGAGCCTCCTCAATCCCATCGAGCCAAAGCAGGGCCTTTTCTTCTCCTGTTTGTTAAAATCTATATCCCCACTGCTCCCAGTGGCTGAAGGATGTCCCCTCCCCACCTTCAGGGTCCCATCTTCTTTCCTACCAAAAATAAGAGCCATGAAGCGGGGAGGGCAGTGCAGTCCTATCCTAAATTCTTCTGATTTCATAGGATAGTATCTCCCCCATTACCTGCGAAGTCATGAATCTTTTCAAAGTAGCTAATGAGAGAGAGAGAGGAACCAGAAGTGAAGGGACAGCAAGGGGCTTGTGTCCATTGCTGGCCTCACTGGTCAGGCATCACCATCATCATCATCACTGCCATTAATATCATTAGAACAAAGCCTTCATTTACCAAGTGCATAAACCAGCAGGGTTCTGAAGGGAGAAATGAAAGCTCAATCTCTCCCAGAGACAACATAGACCTAGGAAGCTGACTTTGCTGCTCTGGAAGCAAACAGTTTGTTTTGTATGACTTTGCAATGGGTTCTGTTTTTCTTGCCTTCTTAATAAGTGGAGGAGGAGAAAGGGGAAGGGAGATCATTTAGAACTGAAAATTTAATTTAAAAGAAAAGAAAGGCAAAAAGCAAACCTCTCATTTAATTTATGACTGGGAGTAGGGATAGGAAAAGACCATGCTATATGATGATGGACATAGGGTGGGGCAGAGGAGGGGGTTCCTGCAAGGCCAGGGTTCTGTTATAGTGTTGGTCACAAAGCCAGGGTTCCCTCTGATTTTTCTAAGGGGGGATCAGACTGAGTAATAACTGGGACAACTGAATGCTGGGGTACAGAATTTAAGGGAGTCTACCTATAAAATTTAAAATGAAGCCAACCTGACCATAGTTCATGGTGAGTATGCTGCCTGGGAATCTGGTTTTAAGTCTAAGAAGTCCACATTGTAATCGCTGCAACTGATATGAATTTGTTGGGGAACTTTTTAGTGGAGAATTTTTTTTGCTTTTCTCCTCTCACTCTGGTAGTTTTCCAGTATCTATAATCAGTATCAGCGTTGGCAGTTTTCCCTGATGCCATATATTACTTAGTCATCCCTGCCACCATCACAGATACATAATCACAAATGTTAAACAAAAGAGTTTTCCTGCCCCTTGGACTCCTCAGTGTGGTTCTCTGAGCATTCCTGTCTAAGCCAATCCTCTTCCATTCTTTCCTAAGCTTCACAACCTACCTTAAATGTGAACTCCATGAAAATTTACCTGATCTCACCAGACAGAAGCATTGTCTGTCTCCTATGACCTCCTTTCTGTTGGACAAATGTACATCATACCGTCTATGCAGGAATGCCATCTACCTGTAGCTATTATTGTACTTGTCTTATCTAGCCAAAGAAACTATGAGGTTGATGAAGCCAAGAACTATGCTTCATACTCAGCAGTGCCCGGTACAATCCACTAATAAGGATGATAACAAGACCCCATTTCTATATATATATATATATATCTTTAAGGGTTGCCAAGTACCTTACTCACAAGAATCCTGGTGGGTTAAGTGAACTACAAGCTCAATATGAGTTAATAGTGTCATATGGCAGCCAAGCAAGTTAACATGAGTTTAGGCTGACTTAAGAGAAAGATGGCTCCAGGAAAAAGGAGACAATTGTCCTGTATTGTTCAACCCTGGTCGGACCAGATGTGGAATGCTGGTCTTAGTTATGGGCACCTCATTTTAAGAAGGTCATTAGTAAGCTGGAGAGCATCCAGAGGAGGCTAACTATAATGATGAGGGCTTTGGAGATGATGCCATCGGAAGAGGAGCTGAAGGAGCAAGGGATGTTTTATACAGAGGAGAGAAGACTCAGAAGAGACATGTTATATTTCCTTCAAATATTTTGAGGGTTGTCCTATGGAAGAGGGATTGATTTGTCCTAGTTGGCCAGAGGAGAGAGAGCTAGGAGCAATGGGTAGAGATTACAAAGAGGTAGATTTGGGCTTAAACTTCCTAAAAATTGGAACTACTCACATATGCAATGGGCTGCTTTGGGAGGGAGTGGGATCCCATTCATCAGAAGTCTTCAGCCAAAGAATGGATGGCCCTTTTTGGGCATGTTGTTGAGGGAATGATTTTTCAGGTATGTATGGCTTGGACTCAAGAACCCTGAAACTTGGGCCAAGGAAGATCAGAAGTGACTTGTTCAAGGTCTCACAGGATCAAAGTTGAAATTTGAACCCAATCTCCTGACTCAAAGTACTGCTAGGTTCTTTCTGTTCCCTCTGAATGATACATAATATGGATTCAGTAAATGTTTGATGACTGAATGTATGAATGTTCATGTCCTAAGGAAGGGAATGTTCATGTGCTAAGGCCTAGCAGACCACCAGTCTGGGGCAATCCTCCCCCCACATCCAAAAGTCAACCAGAAGCCTCAGGTCCCCTTCCCACAGGCTGGGTATTTTTTCCTCTTCAAAAGGATACTTTTGGAGATCCTATTGTACCTTTGTAAATGTACAAAGCTGGCCTTTAAAAATCTAGCATCAGTCCCCCAACTGCTTAGCTTTAATTGGAATATGAAAAAGTCTAGGGCACTTAAGGGCTGTGAGTAGGGACAATAGGAACCCGTAGAAGCCTCAAATCTCATACTTCTGAGAGCTCAGCATGGCTGTCATGGCCTGGTGGTTTCTGTCCTACATGCTCAAACATCCTGCTGGTCTCATGGCGCTAGTCAGTTTGGAATATTCTTGAAGTTCAGAGGAGAAGCCCAGGTTAGAAACAAGGACAGTGGAGGCACAGAATCTCCAAGTCTGGAGGAGCCATAGCATCCATTTCATCCAACCTATACCTGACCAAGAATCCCCTCTTTGACATCAATGACCCAGAGAGGGGGAAACCACTTCCTTTGGAGGCAGGCTAGTCTCCCTCTGTACAGTTCAAATGGTTAGAAAACTCTCCTTCACCTACAAGCAGACTAGGGTGAGACAGACAGTAGAGAGGAAAGAATGATGGATTTGGAGTCCAGGACACTGAGTTCAAAGCCTGTTGCCACTAGTTATTATCTGAATGGCTTTGGGGGTGAGTCATATCACTCCTCTGGGACTGCATCTCTTCATTTGTAAAGTGTGGGGGTGGAAGAGAGGGCCTCTGAGGTCTCTTGTAACTCTAAAGCTGTTAATAAGGTCAATGCTTCTTTCCTATGACTGCCCTTCAGATATCATATCCCACCCCAGGATAAAAGTCCCCAGTTCCTTCAAATGATCTTCAAAAGACATAATCTCTAGTCCTTTCCACATCCTGGCCACCCTCTTCTGGAGATGCTCCAACTTCTCTTCCTAATGGCAGTGCCTATAATGGAGCAAAGATCAGATGTGGTTGGCAGAAGGCAATGGTCTTACCACCTTTTTCAGTCTGTATACTACCTCCCCTTTATGAATCCTAATAACTCATTAGGTTTTTGTTGACTATCATGTTTCATTAAGTCTTACTGAGCTTGTGGTCCACTAAAAACACTGGATCTTTTTCCATAAAGGAGACAACCAAAAGGACGTTTGCAGTAGAGCTGGAGGTGGAAGGGAAAGATGATTACATCCTCTGAAAAACTAGGTACTGAAAAGAGCCTGGGAGATGAGAAGACCTGGCCTATTGTCTTGACTACTAGGTCACTATGAGACTCAGGGCAAGTCACTCCCCTCTCTGGGACTTAACTTCCACATCTCTTAAACAAGTATAATAATCCTCACCCCAAGGAGGTCAGAACAGAAAGACACAGAGGAAGTTGGATCACAGTAACAAAACCAGATTTATTACAGGTTGATATAGAGCTGGAAGGGACTTCAGAAGTCATCTAGTACAACACACCCATTTTTACAGATGAGGAAACTGAGACCCAGGGAGGTAAAGCTACTAACCCAAGATCAAACAAATGGTAAATGATAGAGCTAGGGATATGAATTGTAGTCCCCCTCCCTCCAAATTCCTCTCTCTTTCCTTTGCACCATGCCATCTCAGCTCTTCAACTTAAGAGTCTTGAGCTCAGTCTACACATGTCCAGTTCAGAAGGGCATCACTATTAATTAAGTCATTTCTAGCAACTTCTGGACTCATCCACCTAAAGCCATCTCCTAAAATGTCAGAGTCAGAAAAACCTTTTAAAAAGGTTTCAAGACCTCATTTCTAGGATATATAGAGAACTGAGTCAAATGTACAACTATACAAGTCATTTCCCAATTGATAAATGGTCAAAGGATATGAACATGCAATTTTCAGAGGAAGAAATTAAAGATATCTATAATCATATGAAAAATGCTCTAAATCACTTTTGATTAGAGAGAAACAAATCAAAATAACTCTGAGACACCACAACACACCTATGAGATTGGCAAACATGACAGAACAGGAAAATGATAAATGTTGGAGAGGAT
>JAQQSK010012187.1:0-11975 GCA_028658325.1 Potorous gilbertii
CATGGTTATTCTCTCTTCTTCTCCCTATAGTCACATTCTGGATGAGTTACTCCTTACCTGGTTCCACCCCACCCATCAAAAGGCAACCTTCCCAACCAATTAAGAGACCTTCTACTGAGGTCTTTTCCCTCTTGGGACCAGTTTCCAGAGATCTTCCCTCCCACTGGGCTACATTTTGTTTTATTTCACTTGATGGATTTCATAGTTGATTTGAGAGGCATTTTCAGACTGCTTTCCCTGAACTGGTTTATGCTGCTTACCCTGAGCTTGACAATGGCTAATTATGGCTCTGGCACCAGGATTCAAACCCCAGACTTCTAACTCAAAATTCAAGGTTCTTTCTACCATACCACACTGAATATTTTATGAATAAACTATGCAGATAAAAGACACTTTACAGAGAAGTTTGATTCTTTATTTTGACCTTTTGGAAAGAGCACTAACTCCAGAACCAAAGAACTTGAGTTCAAATTCTGCCTCTTACACTACCATGTGACCTGGAGCAAATCATTCAATTTCCTGGGGCTTCTGTTTCCTTAACTGTAAAATGAATGGGTTGAATAAGATGGTCACTTCCAGCTCTAAAGTTCTTACCCCATGATTCTTTGACCTATCATGTTCATATGCATCAGACTCACTGAAATGGTTACAACTCTCTGTAGGGTGCTCACACTCATGCACATGTGTACACACACATACATGTTCACATAACACCTATCTTTAGTTTTAATACTACTCTGCTAGGAAAGTAAGGGAAAACTACCAAACCCCCTTTGGAAAAAAGCCCTTTTATTCTAAAGCAGAAACAGAGGCTTAAAAGCAAATAGTGTCCCAGGCTATTGGTCCTCCTCATGAATTTGAAATCATAGGTCAACTTTATGTCACCATGAGGACAGTCTTGTTTCCACTCTTCTTTGCCAGGTCTTGCTATAATAGGCAAGATTTAGCCAAAACAATATTCATCATACTTGGAAAAATTTCTTGATGGAATACTGATGTAGGGGAGAATCAGCCTACGTGTGATAATCATTTGCCCCTCTGGATCTAACGCACAGCCCTCAGTTCTCTACTAGTCTGCCAGTCCTCTCTCTTTTCAGAGCACCATGAGTTTGGGCCACTTTCTTTTTCATTTCCAAGAGCATCTTAACGACATAAGATGCAACCCTACCCTCCCCCATAAAAAAAAATAACTTCCTTTTCACTTCTAAACCTGAATTCAGTCCATCTCATTTCCCTGCCTACAGAAGCATTTTGTAAACAGAATGCTTCAGCAGAGACATTGCTGGAAGGGGAGAATCCCAGCTGACAAACCAGACAGTTCTATTTTAGTTCTGTTGGATTTTTTTTCTTCCCTGTAGGCTTTTGGGGAGTGTAGTCTAAGTCCCATGTGCAGCCCAGAGCACAATCAGCAAGTTGATTTTATGTTGCTTTCATGGTAAAAAGATTACTGCCCATGGAATCTGGGTTCTAGGCCTGGCTCATTGTTCTGTGACCTTAAGGAATCTTCCCCTCACTGAGCATGCCCTTTCTCTTACAAAGGGAGAGTATTGGGCCACATGGTATCAAAGATCTCATCCAATTCTCCATTCTATACTCCATCATTCCGTATTTTTGCAAACCTTCTATATTTTAAGGCTACTTCCTGTTTGAAAATTCGTTGTTCCATGATCCAACATTCTGTCTGCAAAGTTCTCCTAATTCTCACATTTTGTGTTCTACGATCCTTCTCATGCTAACATTCTGTATCCTAAGATCATAACCTTCTAGTTGTAACAGACTATGTTCTTATCTCTCTTCAAGCTCTAACAATCTATGCTCTGAGGTCCCTTCTCTCTCCAACACTCTGTGACATATATACACACATATACATATGCACATACATGTGTATATACATACACATGTGTACATGTATACACATGCATCAACATTCTGCATATAATATATACATGTGTGTATATATGTGTGAGTGTATGTGATCATATATATATAACACTTGCTTTTTAATATTATTTGTTGTTTCATGTTTGCTATGCTTAGCTCTTGATAAATTTCTCTTTAAAACTTGTAAAAGATGTGAAAGCATATATATATATATATATATATATATATATATATATATATATACATACACAAACATAAAGACATACACATATGCATATATGTATGTAACATACCCACATAATATACCCACACATATATGGCTTAGGGCTCTTTCTGTCATACCACACTGCTATAGTTTGAGTCCTCATTTTGGACCTTTTGGAAGAAGAACTGACTCCAGAGTCAAAGGACTTGAGTTCAAATTCTGCATTTGATGCCTCCTCTCTGACCATAAGCATGTCATTTAACTTCCCATGACCTTATTTTTCTTGACTATAAAATGAGAGGGTTGAACAAGATGCATACCTACATATATACATATATATCACAGAATTAACCAGTTTTAACATTCTGGGATTTCTTAGGCATACATATATGTATATTCATACAGACACACAGAGATATACATATACATAGAAAAATCACGTTCCTGATAAAGCTTGTAATCCTTGCCCACACCTTTTCTCCTTTTCATGGAGGAGACAGACAGTATGCCCTGGTGGCTACTTTGTCAATATTGTTGTCATGTACTCCAGGATCCTCACTTTCCTATGTGAATGATGTGATTCAGTAAATAAGGACAGGCACAGCATACAAGAAAGAATGTATTCAGTGAAGTCAGTTTATGGGCACCATGAAAACACAACCTTGGCTCCTGCCTGCCCTTAGGTTAGAGAAAGGCAGGGATGCCGGGGCAAGGGAGGGGGGTCCATCCTGAGACAGTCTGTGCCCAAACCACTCTGCACAGACAGGCTCTCTCCTGTTTCTAAAGCTCCAAAGAAGAGAAGATGCCTCAGCGTCTTTTGGTTATGGCAATGAAACCAATTTAAAACCTATGTTCACAAAGCCCTGATCAAATGTGGTTTAGAAATGTTCTGTGGGAAGAGATACAGGCCCTCTGAGGAAATTATTTCTGGGAAAACCCATGTCAAAGGCAGCTTGTGGATCCAAGGTATGCCCAAGATAGGGGTTGTAATTAAATGCATTTTTTAAAATTCAAGAAGAGATGAGCAAATGTACCTCCTTCCCTCTCTTCTTTACAAAGGTGGGGACTGTGGGTTCAAAGTATTGCTTAGATTGTCAGACTGTTGATGTGTTGGTGAGTTATACTGAACTGTTTTTACCCTTGTCCTTTTTAAAACCTTCATTTCAAGGGATGACTCTGTGTAGAAGCAAAAGGTAGGTAGACATAAAGGTTATGTAAACCCCAAAGATATCAACAATTTTTAAAAATTGAGACAACTTTTTCACAGAGTTCCCCACCTCATAGAGTTTCAAAGACCACCAATAGCTACTGCCCTGCAGTTGCATTTACCAGTTCTTTCTTTACCCTGAGATCTAGATTGTCCAGGCCTTCTGATTTGATCTCATTAGGGAATTTAGTAGCTGCTCACTAAAATAAATGTGAAAAAGGCACAAGGAGGGTCTCTTGCTGTTTTCTAAAAAAGAATAAAATCAAAAGTTATGTCCATATGATTAGAGAAAGCTTTCTACAGAGATGAGTTGCCCTGTCAGCAGCAACATGCTTCTATGTGATTGTGTCTTAGTCTTTCTTTATCCTGCCTTGAAACCTCCTAAGGGAACTGAGACCTGTGGAAGTGACTTCAGCAGCAGAGAGTGAAAGAAGGTAGTCACAAGAATATTTGTTAGGTTACCACAATTGGCAGCTTTGAGACACTAGGAAGGCTTCTGGAGCCAACTTGGCCTAAAGTCCTGGAGCCATGTTACACTCCCAGTAGAGATCTGACTCTAAGATAGGATTCCAGGTGAGTTAGAAAATTGCATTCTAATCAAAGTTTAGTGTTGAGATTGGAGGTAGGATAAATTGATAGATAATAGTTGAAGTCAGAAAGGCACCAAGCTGTACCTCGGTGTTTAAGACTTTTTTTAAGATTTTTTTTTATGTTTGCTATGATTATTTGTTTCAATAGATTTCTTTTTAAAACTCATAAAAGATGAAAAAGCAAGCAAATACCCATCTGATAAGCTTCTGACTTTAGTTTGGTAGTTTGAGCCCATGCAAATCAGAGCACATGGTGGCAGCATACTCTACATTTCAAATCTCTGATGCCCTCAGCATGTGTACTACATCCACTGATGCCATTCAATTTAAGCAACATTTACTGAGTGCCTACTATGTGCAAAACACAGTGCTAGGATCTGGAAATGCAGTGACAAAAACAGGTCCCGCTTTCAAGAGGATTAGATTCTACCAGTGTACAGAGAAGTAAATGCAAGATGTTTTGAGGGGTTGGAGGAGAGAACAAGAAACAGAGATAGAGACAAAGAGAGACAGACACACAGAAAGATGGGAAAATACAGAAAGACAGACAGACACAGAGAGACACAGAGAGAGTGCTAACCATTGGATATATGAGGGAAAGCTTCATAAAGAGATGGCACCTGAGGACAACCTGTCCAAAGGCACAGGGATGGGAGATGAGATGAATATCGAGTTTTAGGTACAGTTTTATGGTCAGTTTGGCTAGAACAGAAAGTATATTAAGTGTGATCATATGAAATAAACCTGGAAATGTAGATGGGAGGTAGCTTGTGGAGAACTTGAAATACCATACCGAGGAGTTTCTATTTTGTCTTACAGACAGCAGGAGCCACTGAAGATTTTGAGCAGAGTAGTGACATGAATATAGCCACAGGCAAGAGAGTGAATAGTTGGATGATGCCAAAGCTGCCAATGGAATCATAGTGGTGCCCTCAATCAGAAATGGGGAAGTTTGGTGGAAGGTAACCAGGGATTAAGGGGAAGAGAATGAGTTCCATTTGAAATATGTTGAGTTTACAATGTCACTGGGAAATTCAGGTGGAGAGCTCAATAGGAAGTTAATGATAATTGACTGAAATTCAGGGAAAAATTACAGATAAATGTATATATTTGGGAATCATCTGTATAGAGATAATCATTTGGAACTGCAACCCCTCACTGACTCAGTGGAACATAGTAGTACTCAGTAAATGTTGGTTGAATTGAATGGCATCAGTGGATGCAGTGGTCACACTGAGGACATCATGAGCTGTTGTATCAAACTTGCAGAGAAATGTTTGTGTCTCTCCTCACTAAACCAAGATGATTCTTAAACAACATATGAACAATCTATTGTCTCTTTCTTTGCTCAGAGATTTCCAGCTTAGTTGGACCTGCTAGAGTTTGTACTCTGCTAATTGAACCCTTAAGAGTCCAGGATTACCTTTATGTTAGAAAGAGGCATGAAAGTGAAACATGAGGAATATATCCTAATTACAAGAAAAATTACCTAAAGAACTGGATGGAGAAGAGAAATGTTTAAACATTATGTGGAAACTCGGAGTGATAAAGTGATGGCCAGTGTCTCAGTTACTCACAATTAGTGGCATTCCAATGTCTCACAATCTCACATAGGATTATTGGATCACAGCATTTGGAGCTGGAGGAGATTTAAAAAATCTTCTTGTCCAACCCTCTTCGAGGGTATCCTCCAACTCCAAAACCTGTGATTTCTCATGCTGCTTTATTAACTGGATACTACAGAATTCTTCTGTTTTTTCCCCTTTAGTTTGTTCATTCTATATGGTTTCAACATCCAGGAGAATACTGTAAGATGTTGCATGGTGTAGGTAAGGCAACTTCCATCCCAAGACAAGTTCCAACCCTACTTCCAAAATTCCTTTGCCTAGGCTTGTACCTCCCTAGAGCAAGGTTTAGCCCAAAGGTGGGTCACCCTGCCTTTGTGCTAACATGAAATATACCTGAGTGGAAGAAGTAGGAGGTAATTTGTGACTATTGTGACTATGACTACATGGAAGAAAATTGAGGGAACAAGAATTGTCAGCTGTCCCTCTTCTTTGGATTGGAGCTTATTTAGCAGTCATTTGTGTATGTCCCTGAAAGTCAATCGTCAGGGAACAAACTCTCTTCTTTCTAACCCTTCAGTCAGTATCTTTGGTATCTGTCAACGTCATTTATGATGAGGAGTTTTGTGCCACACCCTATCCTTGGAAACCAATTAATCCTTTCATTTTCCCTTATTAGCTACCTCAAGCTGCACTCAATCTTAACTCCTTTTAGGGACAATGATTTTGGGTTCTTTTTTAATCCTCCTACTGCCTTTCCTGTTCTCAGCAGGACTAACAGATTGTGTTTATCTATGTATTGGCAACTCCAGTTATTTCAAGCAAATGAAAGACTCAAATGCTATTGGGGAGGTAGTGGGGAAGGGGATTTAGAATGAAGCATGAACCCCAAACCAACAACGTACTTGAGAAAGGGCTTATTCCCCTTTTTCCCTGAATATACCTGAAATATGTTCATCATCCTCTCCCCAGACATGCCTGAGATGGCTTCACTTATCACCCAGTCTCTGGGCACATCAGATAAATTCACAAATCACCTTGTCTTTAGGCACATCTGAGATGGACTTTGAGATTCTATGTATGTATATAATGAAGGCAAGTTTATCTTCACCTCTGAGACAGTGCACTTCACTCTCCTCTGGATGTAGAAGAGAAGCACTCATCACCCTTTTCTTGAGGGTAAGAAGACATGCCAGAAACAGGGTCACAGTACTCTACTGCATTCTCTCTGCATACTTGAGGCAGGATTATCATCCTTTCCAAAGAGTTATTATATGGGTAAGAACAAATCCTTGGAACATTCAGCATTTGATCTATTCCTCCTGTTGATTGGAGGTACATTGTTTTCCCATGGTATTTAGACATAGAGATAACTAGGTGGCACAGTGAATAGAGTACTAGACCTGGAGTCAGGAAGACGTGAATTCAGATCTGGCACCAGAACTAACTATACCTTGAGCAAATCATTTAACTGTGCCTCAGGTTTCCTCAACTGTAAATGGAGCTAATAATGGCACCTATCTCTCAGGGTTCTTGAAAGAATCAAATAAGATAATATTTGTAAAGTGCTCAGGATAGTGCCTGGCAAATAGCGGGTGCTTAATAAATGTTTGTTTCCTTTTTCCTTTCTTTCCACATTCCAAATGGATTTTTTCATATAGTTTATATAAAATTAGGATCCCAGTTTAGCTATTATATAACTCCAAACTGTCTCTTCAACCTAATTTCTCACCATCTGGCCCTTTCACATGAAATACTATAGTGTGAAAAGACAATTAACTAGTCCCAGAGCACATTCAATGATTTTTCTAACCCTGGATAATTATTCAAAGAATTCTTCTCTCTACCTGGAGTTCTGCCCACCAGTTCTATCTGTCCAAATCCTATACATTCTTCCATCACCTACTCTATGGAGCCTTCTCTGATTCAGCAGGAAACTAACCCTTCTCACCCTGAACTTTCTTACAAATTTGTTTATGTAATATGAGGTTCCACTGTGGAACCTTTCACTATATGTGTCTGGTAGGAGCATTTTAGGTAATCATAGCTATGGAATGCCGCATTTATGATCTTAGCTCTTATTTCAAGGTACACAGAATAGACCAGGTATTAAATCAAATAGCAAGTACTTTATTGAGACAGAACATATTCTTAAGTAACTAACAAGGGAAAAGCAAGCAGTGGAATTGTACTCAGTCTTCTTTACACAAAGGGGTGAAACCCCATATGGGTTCCTAAATAATTATAATTTAATATCCCCTAATGCCTCAGTTTATCATGGGAAGGACACAATTGCTTTTGACTCATGCATTCATTTGGGGATAAGGAGAACTGAAGTTTCAGTGCCATCTGTCTTGGTCATGTCTCTGCCAGTCACTTTAACCCCAGCAGCTGGAAATCTGAAGGAGCATCTCAGGGCAAGCATTTCCTCTTTGCTCACTCCATGACCGGCAGTCTGCTGTAACTTCTGTATTCAGTGGCATCATGAACATCTTAGTCCCTGTGGGTTATTTTTTCCCTTGTTCCAAACACATCTTCATTTGTTTCCTTTGTCTCTGCTGACCTCTACAAACTGACCATTCTGTTTTTCAAACCTCCCACCTCTCAGAAGACTCTCCAACAATCAGAAACCTTGCCTCATGATAAAAGTGCTGTGTCCTCAAATACACCACCTCTTTGGTAATGGAATTCTGAAGATTTTTCACAATGAACCCTAAGCATCATGGATCATTAAATAGTAGAGATTTGTCTTCTCATTCATGTGTGCAGAATTTATATCTACCACTATACTTTCATAGTCTACCTTATGTTCATGAGGGCAATTAGATGCTACTGGAAAGAGCACTGACCTTGGAATCAAGAAGACTTACGTTCATGGTCCAAATCTGGCCTCAGATTTTTACTAGCTGTGTTACCCAGAGTAAGTCACTTAATCCCATTTGCCTCTATTTCTCATCTGTAAAATGAGCTAGAAAAGTAAATGGCAAAGTGTTCTAATGTCTTTGCCCAAAAAAAACAAACCAAAATGGATCACAAAGAGTTGGACATGACTGAAACAACTTAATAACAACAAAACTCTGTGAGAACAGGGATATCTTATTCTTCCTTGTGATCCCCAAAGTGCTCAGTATAGATAATAAGTATATAATAAATATTTGTTGAACAGTTAAATGAACAGATGACTTACTGATTTGGTGAAGAGACACTGAAACCATAAGACTATACTTTTTCCTTTTTACTACTAGATGGCAGTCTTTAGTAGCTTGTCAGAAATGTTGCGGATTACAGACTACTCTGTGATAATTAGTCCACCATATTGGTCAATTGGTGGAAAATTAAGATAAAAAAAATCTTAGAGTTTGACTGAAGTGAAGTATATTGGTTGAAGACAGAAAGAAGAGAGCAGCTTCAGAAAAATTTAGGAATAGGAAGTTGGACCTGGTTACCTGGTCTCATAGGTTTGTGTGATTGACCTCATGGAGTTTCATAGTTGCATCAAAACTTGCTTGGTTGTCCCTCTGTATTATCAGCTTCTCAGAGAGAGTTCACTAGGCTGTTTCACCAGCAACTTTAAACAGTCTTCTTATAGGTGAAGGAGAAAAGGCAGTTAGATGAACACTAATGAGGGATTTCTTTTTGGGGAAATTCTAAAGAATGCCATCATTCACTGTAATGTGGTAGAAAGACTATGGGACTTAGAGTTAGAAGACTGGTTATAAGTTCTAGGTCTATTTTATATATATATACATATATATATGTGTATATACATATATATATATATATATATATGTATATACACATATATATATGTATATGTATATATGTATGTATGTATATGTATATATACATATATATGTATGTATATGTATATTGTATATACATACACATATGTATACTCTCTAAGGTCCCCTCTAAGAGCCTATGATTTTAAATCAGCAAGTGTCTATTTAGCTAACAATGTAGTTGACATGTTGGCCAAGGTCATGCTGATGGCCTCCTGGGAAGGCCTTTTGGTTCCACTCTTGGAGCTTAGGTATTTCATTGACTACATCTAGAGATAAGCCAGTTTGGATTACATTCAACAAATCTAATGATGTTTATTCAACCACTTTGATTATTGCTCTGTCAAGTGATATCTGATTGTTTGGAAAACAAGAAATTCCTATAAATTCTATTTATTATATTAACTTTGTAAATGTCTGTCAATCTTTCTCTTTATTTTTTAAGCAAGGAAATGTTCTTCTCTTTGTAGCTGCCCTAGGTCAATGGGCCCTATTTCCTTAATATTATGCAGGTTTAACTAGGATACTTTTCAAATTTGTTAAAAGTTCAAAAAAAATTCATTAAAACTTCTATTTCATAGATGTTAATTGCTTTAAATGCATTCTTCTGATGTAGCTTTGATATCAGGGAGTCAATAAATCTTTTAATGTATTTGGCCACCATCTTCTCTTAGGTTTCTTAAATGCCTTATGAGTCCTGTCTGGAGAAAACATAGGTATTTGTAGGTATTTCCTTAACCCATTTGTTTAATGAGACCTCTGAATTCTAAGCATTCAGGCTCTATCTGAGTGGAGCATTTTCTCTTGGGAAATTCCAAAAAGTTCCAATGTTCAGTGTGCTGAGGAATAAAGAGTATGGGATTTGAGTCCTGGGCATAACATTAAGGACTTTACCTCTGTTGAATTCAATTAATTTCATTGGATGGATGAATCAGATGAAAAAGCTATTTAGTGTGCCTTTTGGTAGCACCATATAGTGTACCTTTTGGTAGCGCCGCATGGTGTGCCTTTTGATAGTGCCGCAGGGTGTGCCTTTTGGTAGCACCACATAGTTTGATCTTACATTGGTTGGTATTCCCTTACTTTGCCATTATCCTCTTCCTTCCCTCATCAATTACATGGAAAATGCTTTTAAATTTACAGAGTATTTGCACATTCAAAGCTCTCATTTGAACTTTGAAACTACTCAAAGGAGTGGGGTAGGAAAGATGGATTATCACCCTCATTTTGCAGGAAGGAAACTGAAGTCAAAAAAGTTTTAGTACCTAACACATCATATTTAATAGCTATTTATCAATAATCATTTGGAGCAGCTAGGTGGCATAGTGGTAGAGTTCTGGGCCTGGAGTCAGGAAGATTCACCTTCCTGAGTTCAAAACTGCCTCGGACACTTACTAGTTCTATGACCCTGAAGAAGTTACTTAACCTTGTTTGCCTCAGTTTCCTCATCTGTTAAATGAACTGGATGATGAAATGGCAAATCGCTCCAGTATCTTTGTCAAGAAAATCCCAAATGGGGTCACAAAGAGTAGGACATGACTGAAATGACTGTACAACAACAAAACTATTTATCAAATTGACTGTGTGGTATAGTGAACAGAATCCAAGGTTTTGAAGTTTAAAGACCTATGTTTGAAATTTAACTATAGTACTAGTTGTGTTACATTGGACAAGCCACATATACTCTTTGGACCACAATTTTCTCATGTGTAAAAATGAGGGTGTTGGATGAGATGTTCTCTAAGGTTCACTCTCACACTAAATTCTGTAACATTTTAACTAAATTGCCCACAACTAGTCAATGACTGAGCCAAGATTGGAACCGCAGTCCCTAGGGCTCTTCTTACCATCCCAAATTACAGCACTGATGGTCAATAATAAGCCTGACTGATGGCCAGTGGTGTGATCTATGACATTTTGATTTTGTTGAATTTGATGCCTAGAATGACTTCTTTCTTGAGTTAGGGAAGTAAATAAAGGCTTGAGAAAAAGGGCAAAGATAACGATTTCCAGTAATACTAGTTACTAGTTTCCATACTAGTTTATGTATGTGGCTGGGGCGCAGGGGGTGTGGGGCACACACTGTGGGGGATGCTGCTATGCCTTTGAAGGCTTGTGGATTTTCTTTCCTTGCTACTTGGAATGGTAAATATCAAATGTAAAACCTGAAACTAAATCTCCGTAATTAGAAAGAAGTTTTATTTTACTTAAAGGGTTTCAACAGAGGAGAAAACCATTGAGACTCAGAAATTCTATAAATAGATTTGGCAGTTAGCCTAATTTTATCCAGAGATGTTGCTGCAAAGACTGCAGATTTTATACCAGTTATATTTATGTCTGATTTCACTTCTTCAGGCCATCTGAAACTGAAACTGCTCTGTGAATTTTATACTTTGTGCAGAACCATGAATTTGTGCCTAGGACTGTGGCATGGAATGCCTCCCTCAGTTTCTGGGAAAGAGATTGACATGACCTATTTGAGAGGGAGACAGAGACCAGAAGACAACACAAAGTGACGGTATTGGGATCTGGCTACCCCCACTCTCACATCACACCCTCCGCCGGAGGAAAAGAGTCATTTGGTAGCTTCCTAGTTAAACTGACCTTACCACCTGGAGCTCAAGAATAATTATTTGTTTCTTTTCACCTGGTGTCAAGAAGCCTGATGATTTGGAAAGTGAAAATGGAGTGATGACTTTGAAAGCAAGCAGATTGATGCTTTGAGGGAGGGATCTGAATGAGTAC
>JAQQSK010012188.1:0-11974 GCA_028658325.1 Potorous gilbertii
CTCCGTAAGAGTGGTTAGAATGCTGAGTCTGAGGCAGGAAGACTTGAATTCAAATCTCAATTCAGACAGTCTACTAGTTGGGTGACCCTGGGCAAGTCACTTAACCTCTGTCTGTCTTAGTTTCCTCATCTACAAAATGGAGATAAAAATAGTATCTACTTTTCAGGGTTGCTGTGATGATCAAATGAAATAATATTTAAATACTTAGAACTGGGTAAAGCACATGCGAGGCACTTAGAAAATATTTATTTCCTTTTAACACATTTCCAACTTTTTAAGCAGATGGAGCCTTTCCCCAACTTTCTTCTTTCTATAATGTATTGTAACATCCCCTGGCATACATACATATACACACAAATGAAATTGATGTATAATATCGATTAACTTCTCTGGGCAACCAAATTTTGGCATCATTTTCCATAAGCTCTCATGACTAACAGTGTCAAAGGCCTTGGTCAGATCCATAAACGTTGTGTACAGACTTCTGTTTCTGCTCCTGGCATTTCTCCTGGAGTTGTTGGGCAGCAAACACCATATCTGTCTGTTACTCAGCCCTTTCTGAAGCCACACTGGCTTTCAGGTATATGGCATGTTTGCCAGGGTTCCGGATAATGGACAAAGCTCTTGTGTCTTCCCAGTCACCAATGGAGAGAAACAGGGCTGTGTGCTTGCCCCCATGCTTTTTAGCATGATGTTTTCAGCCATGTTGACAAATGCTTTCAGTGAGGAGGAACATGGCATCAAGTTCAACTACTATATTGATGGTAAGTTCTTCAGTTTGAAAAGGTTTCAAGTCAAGACCAAAATGGCAGAAGTGTTAGTGCATGATTTTCTGTTTGCAGATGATTGTGCACTCAATGCAGCCTCTGAAGCTGAGATGCAACAAGGAATGGATCAATTCTCTGCTGTCTGTGCTAATTTTGGCCTAATAATTAACATCAAAAAAACACAGGTGCTCCATCAGACACCACCACACCATCCATACGTGAAACCATCAATTACAACAAATGGAGAAGTTTTGAATGTTGTAGATAAGTTCACTTGCCTTGGTAGTGTACTTTCCAGGGATGTACACATTGACAATAATTTAGGTTGATACATGCATTGCTGGAGCTAGCTCAGTGTTTGGGAGGCTCCAAAGAAAGGTTTGAGAGAAAAGAGGTATTAGACTGACTACCAAACTGAAGGTCTGCAGAGCCGTTGTGCTGACATCATTGTTATATGCTTGTGAAACATGGACAATCTACAGCCCCATCAGGAAACTGAATTGCTTCCATCTGAACTGTCTTAGGAAGATTCTGAGGATCACCTGGCAGGATAAGGTACCAGACACTGAAGTCCTTGCTGAAGCTGAACTGCCAAGTATTCAAACTATGCTTCAGAGAGTGCGACTCTGATGGGCTGGCCAAATTGCTTGAATGCAAAATGTAAGCTTGCCAAATGTTTTATGGAGAATTTGCATGGGGCAGGTGATCACATGGTGGACAGAAGAAACAATACAAGAACACTCTCAAGGTCTCTCTCAAGAACTTTGGATTTGACTGTGCAACATGGGAGACACAGGCACAGGACCACTCAGCATGGCATGCCCACATAAGAAAAGGTGCTGTGCTTTTTGAGCAAAGCAGAATTGAGACAGCACAAAGTAAATGCAGGATGTGCAAATTTGGGATATCCACCTGAATCATTCATACAGACTATCTGTGCCCAACCTGTGGTAGAGCATTCTGAGCTTGTACTGGTCTGATCAGCCACAGCTGGACCCACAGAAATCTCACTTTACAATAGTGATGTAATTTTGGGCTTCTTTGAAGATGGAAAATAACCAACCAACCATACACACAAAATACATATACAGGCATATGTATGTTTGTGTGTAGGTACATAATGAAGAAGAATTCGATAATGCATGATGATTCTCATTTTTATGTATCAACAAACAACATATAAGATGTCTTTTTATTTATAAAGGTAAGTTAATGAAGGAAGGAAGGCATCTCAGTTGCTGCAGAGTCTGTTTTCATGAATGGGTAAAATTACATAGCCTAGAACCCTTGAGATCTCAGGATGATCAGAGGATAATCCGGCCCATGATTGCAGGTCTGGAATTGCTTTAGTGCTGCCTCATCTAGGCAGAGAAAGTAGAGTAGAGCAGATATTGCATTGGACCATGCAGTCTTTAAAAAGAATCAACTCAGGGCAATGAAGACATCATCACTATCACTGATGCCCCAGCAATTAGGATGCTTACGATTGTGTGGACATTTTATTTGGCCAGAGTTTAAATTTAATGCATTCATGGAAATTTCATTTCCCTACCTTCAAATGCTTCCTATTTATGCACTTAAGTTTGGCTTGCATGTGGGCCCAGCTATGTGGAGGCAGAAGGGCTCAGCAATGAGTTTAGAGGAACTGAATCACCATTCTCAGTGTATACTGAGATGCAGAAAACAAGTGAGTGAAATTTAAGTTTAGTTTAACCCAAAAAACATTCATTAAGCGCCTACTATATATAAAGTACTATGATAGGTAACTGTGATGAAAAGACAAAAGTATAGCTGACCTGGCCTTCAAGACGCTTACAACCTACTACAACTAACAACATGAACACAGATAAGAAAATACAAAACATAGGCAAATTAATTTCATGACTCTGACCAGGTTTTTCTCTAAATTGTGTAAACTTGGAGTGATTCACAAAGCTCAACTGGCAGTTCCAACTTGTTAGACTATGTGACTTGGGATGGTTTAGCAGGAAACAATATTTTTAAATCAGAAAAAAGAAAGATCTCAGAATCTCAGAATTTCAAGACAGAAGTGGAATTGCAAGGCCTTCCTATTGTCTGTTAGTGTTATTTTTTCCCCTGCCTTTAGATCTAGCTCTCAAATTTACTGATCTCTGATCCCAAGTTTCCCCTGCAAGCAGGTGGAAGGACATTGTTTAGAATACCCTTTTAACTGGCATCAAGCCAGCCTTGTTCATTTCCCACAGCTGGCATCACAATAAACTCATTTTTAATGAATTGACCCCCATTACTTTCACTTTTACCAGCTCCCAACAATTGAGAAATACAATTCAGTACAATGGAAATAACATACTCATATCTTTAAAGGCTCACAAAATGCTTCCAGGAAGAAGATGTGCACACTTTGAGTGAAGGGATGGCTGGATTCTAATAAATGTAAGAAGAAACTCTTCACAAATGATTTAGAGACTCTGAGAGAGACAGAGACAAGGAAATAGAGACAAAGGAAACAGAAATATAGATGGCACTGGGACTCAGAGGGATAGGATATTTGAGAGAATGGAACCTTCAACATTCATTCATGAACCATTTCTTATGAGCAAGGCACTGAATGAAAGCTTTGGGAAGGTACAGAGATAAATAAGGTATGGTCACTGATTTCCTAGATGTTGCAGTCTGGTAGAGGACATAGATAGCCTTAAAATGAAATAGAATTTTTCATCTTTCTGTAACCATTGGGTGATAGAGAAGCAAAGAACATCCAAACCAATAGAAGAAAGAAAAGTAACATAGCTCTCCTCCAGGAGAAATTAGAATACAAAGAGGGAGAGAGTAGGCAAAGTGTCCAACTGGGTAGAAAGAAGTTTGCTCTATGTCTAGCTTGACTAGCTCTATATCCATCACCAAAATAATGGACCTGGAGTTCTGAACCATTGGATGATGGCAAGTCTCTGCTCTCTAAGCATTATTCAGAGCTGGCCATTTGTCCAAGGTTCCCTCAGGTATTAGGTAGACTTTGTCTAAATGAACTCATTGACTTCCCAAGACTTGGTTCTGATCAAGTTAGTGGCTAGCTATGCCATCTGGCAGTTAAAAGATGTATAGACAAAGTGCCATTAGAATTTGGAAGGGACACAGACCCCTTTCTGCTAGACTATTTCAGGAAAGGAGGAGGAATATTTGAACTAGACCCTGAAAGATAGTTAAGATTTCAATGAAAGATGATTGGGGTATGAGTAGGCAGAAGGCATCCCAGGTATAAGGAATGTATGTTGAAGGCAAAAAAGCAGCATGGTAACAGCATGGCGCAGATGAAAGAACACTGGATTTGGAATTAAAGGACCTGGTTTCAAATCCCTGCATTGCCACTTACTACCTGTAAGAGTTGGGTATTATACTTGGCTGCTCTTGGGCCTTGGTTTCCTTATGTGTAAAATATAAGGACTAAATCAGATGGCCTCTGAAGTTACTTCCAATCCTGAATCCATGATATTACGATCTTTGGCCTATTGACCAGTTGGATTAGACTATTGAATATGTGTGTTTGTGTGTGTGTGTGTGTGTGTGTGTGTGTGTGTGTGTGTGTATGCGTGCAGGGAGAAATCATATCACATTTGACAAAGATGGAACAATAGCTTGGAGCATGATGATAGAGGAGGCTCTTCTTACTTGCCTGCCAATTTCAAGAGTTTTGATTTAATTCAATAGCCAATAGAAGACTTTTTAGCAGGGGATGGGGAGGGAAGAGTCTACGATCAAGCTGTGCATTAGGGAGACTAATATGTCTGACTTACACACAAAATTAGAGGGAGGAGAGACTGGAAATAAGGACATCAGTCAGGCAGATATTGGAATACTGTGGGCAAGAGATCATCTGACCTGAACCAAGAAGATAGTCATGGTGATGGTAAGGAGAGAATAGATATGAGATTGTCTAATGGTTACACATCAAGGGAAGTTAGAACTCTATATAATGAAGGAGCAAAAGGAAGAATGAGGCATGTCAAAGCAATAAAGGAAGGACTCACCCTATTTACTTAAGTCATTCAAAGAATATTGATTATATGTTGATAAATGAATTGTACTATCCTAGACCCCAGAGGAAGATACACAAATCAGTAAGACACACATCCATCCCTGACCTTCTGATAGGATCAGCCTTATGACATTCTAATCCTGGGGCTCTTCACTGTTTTTTATGTCATTGGCCTCTTTGGCAGTCAGTCTGATGAAAACAAGAGACTTTTTTTATCAGAATACTTTTAAATGCATAAAATATAATACACAACATTATAAAGGAAGTCATTTGTATTAAAATGCAAATTTCAAAATATCTTTTAAAAGTTCATGGGTCTGAGGTTCAGAACCCCTATATATTGAAAGGTGAGTGGTTTGTGATGACTGTGGATAAAGACAGAAATTGTAGGGGAATGCATAAGATATATATAAAATATTGAGAAATTGAGTCTATTATATTCCAAAGGTTGAATAACATGGCCTAGGAAGAGAAATCATCTTACAGGCTGTAAAATTTGGAAGCAGAAATGGCACCAGTTGTATTTTTTGAGGAACTTGGAGGGTCGGAGAAGACCACTGGTCTTGGAAGCAGTAAATGGTCCCATTGGCAATAGATTTTTCAGCAGCAAATATCTGAGGAAAAGTAGCCAAAATTTACATTATGTAGGGCTTCAATAATTTAAATGTAACATGATCCAATTCAGTCTGTTCTAGTGTCCACATTAACACTGGTTAATAGGATTGTAGGATCATGGATTTTGACCTGGACCTTAGAGATCATCTTGTCCAACCCCCACAATTTACAGAATTGGAAAGTGAGGCCAAGGTACACAAAGTGATTTGGCTAGGGTCATGCAGAGTTGGTTCAGCTGGAATTTGAACTCAGGCTCTCAGTCTCAAAATTCAGCTCTTTTGAAGTTTTCTGAACAAATTGATAGAGTGAATTCAACTAGGAAATATTTGGAAAAGAAGAAGCTATTTATCCATCTATAAGCAGAATCTGGAATCGTTTAGTTACATAGAAAAGATAGATATGCTGTTTTCAAAACATTCTTATAGATCAATTAAAGTTAGTTACCCAAGTCGACCTCTTCCCTTGGTGTCTTTGCACAGGCAAACCCTCCTCCTGCCTGAATGCTCCCTCTCCTCACTTCTGCCTCTGATAATGCTGAACTTGCTTTAAGGCTCTGGTCGTGATCTATTACATAGGGAAATATTTCCCGATTGCCACAATTGTTATAGTTCTCTTTCCTTCCTCAAATGATCATGCATACACTCCTCTGTTTACGTGGTATATGCCTTCCAATGGAATGTTGTGTCTTGAATTCAAGGAACTGCTTCACTTTTGTCTGTGTCTCCAAGAATGGGAACAGCATCTGGCATATAATAGATACTTAGTCTACCTCTGCTGGATTGAAATGGATTGGACTGTTTGACAAGTCCCATCATTCTCTTAGCATTTTAGCTTCCATATTTTCATAAAAGAAACAAAGCTGCCTTCCTTTCTCAAATTCCTTTAATTCAGACTACTCACAAACTAAGACTAGCCAAAAGATTATTTTCCACAGAAAAACCCTTAGTTCTTCAGATTTTGTGTTTTGTCCAGAAAAAGAGGCCAAGGCATAAGATTTGAGAAAGGAGAAAAAAAAAATCTGTTAACAATGGCTGGGCTTTTTGCAGACTTTTATGGCTTAAAAGATTGTGTGTGGACCTAATGGTATTTGAAAACTATTAACAAAATCAAATTATTACACCTCTTTTACCAATGAAGGTGCTGTTTAGATTCAAATTACTAATGTGATCTATTCTGGGATGTTGTATGCCTTAAGATGCTTTTGCACAGAGTTGGGGAAAACATAACTGGAAACCAAACCAAACCTAGGGTGGAAATTCACACATTTTCACCAGATTCCTCTTTTCCTCTGTGATCCTTTGAGTTTTCCAGGTCTTCGGTTCCTTGTCTACAGCTGTCAAATATCTGAATTAAATTGGATTCCTATAACTAAGGTTCCTTCCAACTCTAAAGTTCTCTTGTATTTTCATAATAATATTCAGAGAGCTAAAAACGACATAAAAGTGATCTAAAACTGTCATTTTTAAAAAATAGGGAAACTGAGGTCCAGAAAGGTAAAATAAACTGTCTGAGGTAACAAGTCACTAAAGTAGGGTTCAAACTCCTGGCCTTTGTACTATTTTTTTTCCTATGCCATGTTTTTTTTTTCTCTTTTGTTTTATTCTAGATCATTTATTAAACAACTACAGTGTTTAGGGCACTCCCAAGCACAGGGTGAGTCTCTATTCCATCCCATTCTGTTTTAGATGATAAGAATACACTCTGCCACCTATATTCCTTCACCTCAAGAAAAGCCTTTCTTACATTATATTGACAAAGGCAGGGGGAGTTTGGAACCTGGGGTCTTGAGGTCACATGTAACCCTCTAGGTCCTCAAGTAGGGTTCATTGACTGAATCCAAATTTCACAGAATAAATCCCTTTAATAAAAGGATTTGTTTCCTAAAGCTTGGACTCATTCGAAAGGCCACACTGGGACCTAGAAATCCTCCAGGCCACAAGTTCCCCACCCCTGCAATAGAGTAAGGAATGTGTTCCTCTGATTAGCTTCCTAGGCACTAATAGAATGTGAAAGCCCAAATAGGCCTTGGAGCTTGTTGAGTCCAAAGCCTTCATATTATAGATGAGACAAAGAGAGGCTCAGAGAGTTCATGTGGCTTGCCTCAGGTCAGTCAAGGCTAGAAGTATTACAGAGATGATGAACAGATATCTCTCAATTACCCGAAGACAAGCAGAAGACACCTCAGTGACAGAAAAAGAGACAGGAATGAATGCAATATAAATCACCCAAGAGTTTGGCTTGAAACTTTTTTTATTAGCTAAAACTTTTATTAATAAAAGAAGATTAAAAACGTATTAAGAGTTCAATATTTTAAAGCATCACCCTTAGGAAATAGGCATATGGCGACCAATGTTGGCTATAATTATATACAGTGTTTAGCGCAAGCTGTCACACTTTCCTAAGCTCAAGATATAGGGGCTGTGTAATAATATGGTAAGGCCATGGCAAATAGAATCCTCTGAGGTCATCTATAACTCATGATGTTGTCATCAGATCATTGATTTGCAGCCGCAAGGAACCTCAGAGGCCATGCAATATACCCACTTTATTTTACAGATAAGGAAACTGAGGTCTAGGGAGACAAAAGTGAATTCCCCAATGATAGTAAGCCACAGAGTTAATATTTGAACTCAAATTTTCTAACTCCAAATCTAGCCTAAGTTCCCACCCTTCCCACTGTTCCATGCTGTCTTGGAGACAAAGATATTGCATGCTAAATTTGGGCTAGAAAATCCTGTAATAATCTGCAGGAATGCAGAAAAATTGTGTGAGAGAGAAGAGGAGATACTTGGGTTACACTACCTCACAGTGCCTAAAACTGCATCAAATGCCAAGCAGGGTCATCAGAACGGAGTTGTCAGCCTGTGGTTAGTTGTACCACTGGTAAGTTGAGCTCTCAGATGGCAATAATTGATTCCAGTTTGACAGAAGATAATAGAAAGATGACATGTCATGATTTATCTCCACATGCACTCTGGACTACCACTGTCAGTGTTATTGTTCAGTTATTTTAGTAACATTATCAACTCTTTGTGACCCATTTGGGGTCTTCTTGGCAAAGATATTGGAGTAGTTTGTCATATCCTTCTGCGGCTCACTGTACAGATGAGGAAATGGAGGCAAACAGGGTTAAGTGAAATCCCCAGGGCCACACAGCTAGTAAGTGTCTGTCCACTGTGCCACCTAGCTGCCCCAACTCTATGATGCTCCAGCTCTTAATCCTGGAAGTTTATTCCAGCCCTGGAACTCTTCCACTAGAAGTATCCTTTGCCCCTGTGGCCTGTTCTTATAATTAAATGGCCTCTCCAAAAATCCCCCTTTAGGGAAGATGTGCCCAAGCCAACTTTGTCTCTCGTTCCACTGCAAGTTACATTCTGCTTTTTCTTTTATGCCCCGCTCTTGGTCTTTCTGAACTTTTCTAGGGTTAAGGAGGGAGAGACGGTAACAACGAAGTGTTTCATAGGATCCTTCCTTA
This sequence comes from Potorous gilbertii, assembly GCA_028658325.1. NCBI lineage: Eukaryota > Metazoa > Chordata > Mammalia > Diprotodontia > Potoroidae > Potorous > Potorous gilbertii. The sequence continues at coordinate 8,873 of JAQQSK010012188.1, forward strand.
CATTCTCATCTCTTTTGGGGGGAACTTCTGTCAGCCTCCTGCAAAGGGACATTAGAAAAAAAATGTAATAGCTGCATGTATGATAATATGATTGTCATTGCCTATGCTACTTTTGACATGCAGCCTTATTCACCATGTTCACCAATAAATGAATGAATGAATGAATGATTGGAAGGATGGATGAATGAATGATTGGATGGATGGATGGATGAAAGAATGAATGACATAGTGGGCACAGCTAATAACTGGGAGACTCAAGAAAAGCATCTTGAAGAAGGTGGCATTTGAGTGGAGCCTAGAAAAGAATTAAGGACTCTAAGTGCTGGAGATAAGGGGAAAGTAGAGTACCCATATAGGCCACAGTCTGTGCAAAGTTGTAGAGGTTGGATAGATAATATTATGTATAACAAACAATAATCGAGTTAGGGAGGGAGAGTCATACGTCCTTCACTTCTTTGCCCTCAATTTTCTAGTTTTCTCATCTATAAAAGAGGGGATAAGAATAAACGATCTCTGAACTAGATCCTTTCTGGCTCTGCCCTCCCCAACCCACTTTCCATCCAGTAATAGGAGAGCACCTGCTCTGTGTTTCTTTGAAACTGGTGGGATGGGTCAGACATTCAGAATCTGACAGAGTCCCGGTTGCTAGCCGCTGTTAGTTAAGCATGAGCAAGGTCAATGATACCTAAATGTGCAGTCAATCCCATGGGGCCTCTCAGGAAGCAAAGCATCTGTAGAAAGGAGTGACTCCTAAAAATCATCAAGGTGAGAAAGATCAAGAGACATCAATTAAACCAACAGGATAAACATAAGTAATGACTTTTAATGAGTAATTCAAAATGGAAAAAAATAGAAACAGAACATGATATATAGACTGACAGTCAACACACATTTTTTAAGTACCAACTATGTTCCAGACACTGTCCTAAGTAGTTGGTTGTTGTTCTTCATCTTCAAAGAGGACCAAAATGACATCACCATTGTAAAGTGAAATGTCAGTGCATCCAACTGTGGCTGATCACACCAATATGAGCTTGGAATGCTCTACCACAGGTTGGGCAAGGTAGTCTGTTTGAATATTGGGGTGGATATCCCACATTTGCACATTCTGCATTTACTTTGTTACAAAGAAAGGCAAAAGATGGTCCCTGCCCTCAAGGAGTTCACTTTCTAGAGGGGGAGCCAACATACAAAAAATACATAAACATACACTATATATGGGATAAATTGGAGATAAACAAAGCAGGAAAGGTACAAGAATTAAAGGGGATCAAGATAGGCTTCCTGTAGAATTGAATTTTAACTAGGACTTGTAGGAAGCCAAGGAGGCCACAATGGGGAGATTATGACCATATATAAAAAGGGAAAAGTGAATGATAGTAAATAGACAAATAAAAAAACACCATGAAGACTCAGAGGTATTGATAAGAAGGTTATGACATTTTATTCATTGAAATCCATTTATTAAAATGTAATTAGTCACAAGGAAATTTGTTGCTATTTAGTGCTTTGTTGTATGTTTGAAGGAGCTGTAATTTCATGCACATTCATCCACAGATATTCATTCCAAGACTGTAGTCAATTAATCTATCAACAAATATTTATTACATGCCTATGCCTATTGCATTTCCAGAAGCGTGAGAGGGTCTGGGAGTTCAAAGACAGAAATCAAATAGCCCTTGCTCTCAAGAAACTTGCATTCTAAAATAATGCAAATGACCACTCATCCACACTCTTTTATCCTGTGTGATCCTTGTACATTTTCTCTGATATATCATCCATGCGACACAGTCTGTCCAAAGTGCTAGAGACTTTCCTCTACATAACTTGATATTACATAAATATGAGCACATCATGCTGACTGTCTACTAACTGTTCCTGATCACTTCATGCACATTTCTGGTGATAGATTTACTTCTCTGAAATTTTTGTCATTAGTTTTTTGGTAATGATATTAGCTAGGATTTTCCCCAAACATTTAATGTATTCTTCCTTTTTCTAATATCTTAGAAATCAATCCCTTAATACTTTCAAATTTTTGTTACTTTTCACATAGGCGCTTGATATGCATACTTGATCAAATTCAGCTTTTTTGTCTCTTTTTTTTTCTCCTTAGTGGCATTCTTATGTCCTTATACAGTACCTGAGAAGAGGTGGTGTTATTATATTGCAAATATGGTAGATTTATTGTTATTGATAAAAGATTATTTGTTAAAGAAATCATTAAGGACCCTTTCTGTTAAAAATCTTTTCCATTTGTTGCCCTCTCTTTAGTTTTATCCTTCAATATCCTCTTGATAAGACTTTCTGCAAAGTTTTTTTTATCTTTTTCTCTACAGAGCTCCTCACTGTTTTATGAGGTGATACTGCTCATAATGTCCCATCAGCCTCTTTTTCATGTAGGAGTCTATTTCTAAGCTCATATTGTCCTTGAATGTACACAATTTCCACCACTGACTGTAATGATGCTAGGTTCTTTTGGCTTCCGTTTCAGGGTGATTAATTTATATTTTCTTTAAAAATGGTCACAGTATCTATTGATGGGTTTTTTTGATGCATTTTCCATTTTTCCATACCAATGCCTCATTCAAATAGATCAAGTTGGAGCTTTTTTAAAAATCAAAAGCTATATCTTCTTATTTTTAGTATTTTATTTCAGTAATGAATTTGATCTTTGTTGTCATAAATCAGTGACCTGAATGTACCAATACAGCTTATTTAGAAATGAGTCATTCATGAGTAACCAGTTTTCTAATTTGTTAAAGAAATAATCCATTTATTTTTGTTTTTAAGTGATGTTATTTGTTGCTTTTCATAGCCTGAGTTACCCAACCCTCTTCTTGAAGATTTATGGGTATGTGGTTTCTGCAATATACAAATCTTTGACTTAATATGTTTTTAAATACTGTGTCATATTTTTCAGCATATTTTATTAGTTTCAAATCATACATTTCTATAAAATCTATTTTTAAAAGTAAGAGCATTGGTTATATTTCCTGTCCAGGTTAAGGTCATAATGAAGAGTCAAGAGAGTAATTGAAACCCAAGGAATCAAGTGTTTTCCCCTGTCCCTTCTCTACCATTTTATCCACTCCCAAAGCT
>JAQQSK010012189.1:0-11974 GCA_028658325.1 Potorous gilbertii
ATAAAGCTCCTATAAGCTCATATAAGCACTATCATGAACATTTTCCTCTTTTCTCATAGAAACTAATCTCTCTACAAATTGTATTTTACTTTCTAGAGAAATCAGAGGAGAGTCTCAGTTCCCCCCTTTATGGTCTACAGCAAGGGGCTGATTCCTGTCTTCAGGAAGGTGTAACCAGACAAAAAGGCATTAGAGGATCTGTGCTCATGTCTTATGGCTATAACTTATTGAAGAGGTGATCTTGGGCAGATCATTTCCTATCTCCTCTCTGTAAATTAAAGATATGAATATCTGCAGCATCCAAGGTTTAACGTTGTAAGAATCATATAGCATAATCACTATATATATGTATGTGTATATATATTTATATATCCATATATCTCTCTATATATCTATATCTATCTATCTATTATATATATGTATATCTCAGTGGTTTTTTGAGCACTGATAAATGTGACTTTATACTTTCAAATCTTAGAAGAACCTGAATAATAATGACAAAAACAGCCATTTAATACTTTAGAGTTCACAATGAGAGGTCCTAGGGGAGAGAAGGCTGGTCTGGGAGTCAAGAAGACCTGGAGTCATGTGTAGCTCTTGACACATGAAGCTGGTTGGTTTACTCTTAGGCAAGTCAGTTACACTTTTGGTGTCAAACTGAGAGGCTATGAGTTACAGATGGCTTGGTAGTCTACTCTAGTGATCTAAGTTTTCACAATCAGGAGAGGGAGAGGGGGAGAGAGAGGAGAGAGAGTGTGTGTGTTTATGAAGTACTTTACAAAGAAAGGATTATGTTGTTTGAGTTTCACAACAACTCTGCAGTATTAGTCCCATCTTACAATTGGGAAAACTGAGGCTCAAACACAGGAATTGGCTCATCTGTGATTACACAGCCAGTAAGGGGTAGAACTGGGATCAAAATGCCTATATCTTCACTCCCATTTACCTATTCTTTTCATAACATGGAGCACCTTCACTGAGGCTTTCAAGTAGATAACCAGGAAGCCAATTGAATTCCACACTATACACTCCTACCCCACAGAGGTCCATATCAGGCTGTCTACACTGCCACCTAAATAAGTGCTTGCAGAGTGAAAAATGTGGTCAAGTCAATTATTTGCCAAGCAAGAGTTTTCTAACCTCTTTGGAGACAACAATTTGCTAGTTGTTGGACTGAACTTTAACAAATGAATAGATTGCACCATGCAACTTCCCTGGCAGTAAACAGTGACACTTTGAGAGGCTGCTTTGATCCTGCCCAAACTCAACACTCACCATGTTCCCCCTAGATCTACTCCTCTTTCAAACTTCTCTATTACTGCCTAGGGCAGATGTATCAAACACAAGGCAGTGGTTTCAACCAGATTAAAATCCAATTGGGAAATAGTTAAACTAAATTAAAATGCAATAAAACATAGATAATATTCTATTATAAAATGAAGTTAATGTGCAGCTCTCAGGGATCCTTATATATGGTTGAACAGCGCGTTTCTATTTGAGTCTGAGCTCAATGATCTAGAGCAGGTCTTTTTTCAACTTTTTCTGCTCATGGCTCCTTTGATGCTTCTTAAACCATGGGTCATGATCCCAGTGGGGTCATGGGGACTCACAGTTTAAGAAGCGCTGAAGATTTTCAGCATCCTCTCAGGCACCTGGGGAGTAATCTTGGTGTCTTCTTCCTCTCACATACTTGCCCCACGTATCAAACCAATTAGACCAAATCTTGTTGTTTCTAACAGCTCTCATATTTATGTCCCCTTCTCTCTTTTATTGCCACCACTGAGTTCAGGTGTTCATCACTTCCAGCCTGGATTATCTGAATAGCCTTCAAATTGGTCTCCTTGCTTCATGTCTCCTTTCTTCAATCCATATAGGTTTGACCATATCATTCCCCTACACAATAAACATCAGAGATGCCCTATTGCCTAGGGGATCAACTCCTCTCTCTGGCATTTACAGTTTTTCACAACCTTTTCCATCTTCTTACATTTTATTTCCTTCCAATAAGCATATGATCTAGAAGTTAGATCCCCTTAATAAAAGCATCTGTTCTGTAAAACTTGGACTTGGTCAAAAGACCACACCCGATAACCTAGAAGGTCACATGTGACCTTGAGGCTACAGGTTCTCCACCTCTGATATGGTTACTGTCAGTATGGCTACTGACCTTCTTGATGTTTCTCACCCATACATCTACATGCTTTTGCAAAGCTTGCTGAACCCTTTTCAGGGCTTCTCATCCACCTTTGGTGTCCACCTGACAGTCAACTCTTACCTGTGGTTCCAAGAAGACATAGCATGCACAGTGGTCACACTCCACTAAAACCATCTCAGCAGCCAGGCTAAGCCAGGTTGAGGGTAACTGATGGGCCTCAAACTCATAGGTGAGTTAGGAGCATGTGAAGACTTCCATGGAGGAATGGGCAGATTAGAGCAATTTGTGCCAATGGTCATGAAGGTGACTGAAGCAAATTCTGTGGAGCACTTAGAGCTTGGTCAGATATCAGATGCCAATATCATCCACTGAATCCCAGGCCATCATCAGTCACTTGGACTTTTATCTTGACACTGTGGACTTCAATGACTCTGGAAGAGAGAGTGAGGCTGACAACTTTGTGCAACTCTGCCTCACTTAAAGCCATTTCATGCCCAAGTTGAAACATAATCCCATGATGTCACTGGTCCTCTTCCAAAATAAAGGAAGAACAACACCAACAATATTCTTTTGCACAGGCTATCTCAGTGTGTGGAATGCTCTCCTTTCTGCTTCTTGGAGTCACTAGTTTTCTTCAACAATTAACTCAAAGACCACTTTCTATGTGAAGCCCTTCCTGATGCCCCCAGTTGATAGAAGCCTCCCAAACTACCTGATATTTCTTTTGGACGCATTCTCTATGACATCATAGTATACCAGAGGTCCTCATTTGACAAATGAGGGCACTAAGGCACAGGAGATTAAGTGAATTACCCAAAGTCACCCACATTATAAGTAGTAGAGGCAGATTTTGAACTCAGCTCCTCTGACACCATAAGGAAGAAGGGTAAAGCTTATACAAGCTCTTGTATTTATATATATTCATATCATCAACTCCCCCTCCCCCATTCTAATGGAGAATTTAAGTTCCCTGAGGGCAGTACCTCCAGAATTTAGCACTGGATGAGGCAAAAAGCAGGCAGTTAATAAATGCTTCTTAAGGGCCTATTTGACATTAGTGATACTAACACTGACAGGGAATTTATGACCCAGAATATTCCTTTCTCTCCCTCCAGGCTTACAGGGAAGCTATGTATTTGTTTGCTCTAGCTCAGGGGTGGGGAACATGCAGCCTCAAGGTCACATGTGACCCTCTAGGTCCTCAAGTACTACCCTTTGATTGAATCAGGGCCATATTTGAGGACCTAGAGGGACACATGTGGCCTCAATATCCCAGGTTCCCCACACTCGCAGTAGCTTAATCTCTACCAGATACTTATCTTGGTGGAGGGGAGTACCACAGGAGAGACAATAGTGAGCAGGCTGGTAAGTTGGGGTGGGAGGGAAACTGATATGATTATTTTGTTGAGCTAACTCTGAGAACCTGCCTCATCTTCAAACTCTTTACCATTCCTTTTTCTGCCATATTTCCAATAAGACACTTCCCTGATCTACTTAAGTCTCTTAGATCTGCCTGAATGTTCTGTTTCTATGACCTAACTAACCACAAGCTTGATCCCCCACATCCCAAAGTCGATGCACAGAGTAGAACCATGACTCAGACAAGGTGACAAGAACTTTGTCCCACAGAAGCAAAATGAAGGGAGCACAAATATTTAAAGGAATGTTTTACAAGGGAGTTCAATTTGACATATATATATTTTGACAGTATTTCCTTCAGCACCATGGAGAGCATTTTACCTGTTTCACTCCTCTCTATCATGTAAGGTAAAGGGCTACAGTACATATTGTCAGACCTAGTCACTGTGTCCTTTGCATCTGTTTTACTGCTTTTTTTTCTTTACAAAAAGGGGTTTAACTCGTATGTTTGGGTGTGGTGGGGGATGGGGGAAAGTCCCCAATGACTTAAGAAAGGCATTAAGAAATGACAGCAGCATAACAAAAGGCAGCAATAAGTTTTCAAAAGTGGAAAAAACTAGTTTGCAAGAATAATTAGTTTGTAAGAATAATTAGTTAAAATAGAAAGCTACCAGATGGCCATGTTGCCTCCCTCCTGGTAACTGCACACCAGGTATACTGTTCCCCTGCTCTCCCAACTCCCTGAAGCATCTTCCACAGCAAAGGCCTTAGGGTACTCCCAGAGTCTCCCCTCCTTCTTAAATATGTCTTAATTACTTCTAGAATTATTTTCACTTCATGAACTGCAAAGTTGATTTGCATGCTGCTTGCTCCTGGGTGTCAAAATTGCCATGTTAGCCTTGGTAAGGTGGGTGGGGGAAGAGAAAGAGGGAAATAAAACAAGAACCCTGTCTCTCCTTTCAGTTTTGTTCCAGTTTCTACCCAGTGGCTTCATGACTGACCCAACAGCATAGCAGCATCATTGGGCTCATCCCACTCTTCCCTGCTAATGAGAAAGGTACAGAAGCTGTCTCAAATGAGGGATAATAGGTGATATTTAGGAGATTAGGCAGATAGATAGATAATGAGAAGGTACAGATGATAAACAGAAATATAGATACATGGATACATGGATACACACACACACATACACACCTGGCCTAGTAATGGAATATAGTCTTGGCCAAGTCCCCACTGCTATTGTACAGTCATCGCCAACTTTCTGTGACCCCATTTGGGGTTTTCTTGGCAACAAGACTGGAGTAGTTTGACATTTCCTTTTTCAGTCCATTTTATAGATGAGAAAGCTGAGGCAAACAGGATGAAGTGACTTGCCCAGGGTCGCACACCTACTAAGTGTCTGTGGCCAGATTTGAACTCAGGAAGATGAGTCTTCATGACCTAGGCCCAGCGCTCTGCAGCACCATCTAGCTGCCCCCTCACTAGCTGGGGCTTATTTTCATTCTCCCAGAAAGGACCAGGTAAGTGTGCCATTTTGGATCGACTGACTGTGGACACACTGTTTTGTTTTTCACAGGGGTTCCTTGGGACCATCTTGCTGTTCTTTCCTGGCTGTTTAACATTACCAGTCTCAGTAATGATGTAAGAAAGGGGAACAGAAGTGGCAGGAGGGAGATGACCAAGAATCTTTTGGACATAATTCTGCCAGGTGAATTGTCAAACATTAGCCCTGGAAGGGAGCTGAGAGAGCACCTGATCAGGCTTCCTCACACCCCCACCTCTGTCTCTGTAAAGAATAGTCCATTAAAACTGGTCTGAATTGAGAAATGCTTTCACAACCTGCCTCTCTATTCAATAGAGGCTATTCACCGGATAAACAAGACACGATTGCACCATTTCTCTTCCTAGCACACGTCTGGCCTCTCAGCTTGTCACAATGACAATGCAGTATCAGTGAACGAGCACAGGGAGAAATATAATACCTAGAAGCTCAACAGGCAACCAGGGCAGGGACTTTCACCCTGTTGCCCTGTGCTCTGAGGAAGCTTGAAAAAATAAGAGAATGCTTTACAATGGCGGTGGGTAATAGAGGTCAGTGGTGAAATTTCCCCACTCACCCAGGGTCCCACTAAAGAGGTTATGCATGGACTAGCCATGTGCTAGCTAAGATGCAAACAAGGACCTGCACAATCTCTGTAGAGGGATTTCTGTGAGCTTACCCCTTGTGTGTCTTGGGTAGCAATCAAGGCTAACTTAGAAATGTCCACAAATAGTTTACCATTTGGGTATGTGATGCTGCTTAAATGTGTAGTCTAAAGCATGAGCTTAATTACCAAAAAATCATCCCTTAACCAATCAATATACATTTATTAAGTGCCTACTATATGCCAGGCACTAAGCTAGGCTGGAGATTATATAACAAAAGGGAAACAGTTCTTTGCCCTCTAGGGAGAGGAGTACAAATAAGGGAGATGAACAATCTCCAAGGGAGGCAATTTAAAGCTCCTTTGACATATATTATAGAGCATGGAAGTACAGAGAGATGCTACACAGGCAATACATTAGAAAAGAGGACATTCCAGTTGTATTAATAAGGTACTAGATTTGGGGTCAAAAGATCTGAGTCCAAATCCCAGCAGTACCTCTTATTACTTATGTGACATTGGACTAGTTACTGAACCTATTTGGGTTTCAGTTTCTTCATCTACAAAAAGAGATTTAGACTGCAGGAGCTCCAAAAAGTCTCTAACTATATGTTATATTCTGGTCAAAGGGGACAAATCTGGTACAATGGAAAGAGCTCAGGTTTTGTAGTCTGAGGATCTGGGTGTGAATCCTGGACTTTGCTATTGGCTACTTGTAGGACTTTATGGATGTCACTTAATCACCCTGGGCCTCAGTTTCTTGCAGCCCTCTGATGTCCTGCAATCTTACCAAGATTACCTAAAAAATAAATACAAGGTCATTGGAGGAGAGGTTAGCAACTGGGGAAATCACCAAAGGCTTCATTTAGAAGGTCCCTTATAGCTCTAAATCTATCACGCTTTGTGTGGCCAAGTCACTCTACCTGTAAGTTTCAGTTTTCTCATCTGTCAAATGAAGAAGCTGGTCCAGGTGACCTCTCTAGGCCCTTTTGGCTGTACATATATCATCTTGTATGTGAAGTTGGGCAAGTCCCTACTCCTCTCTGGGCCTCAGTTTCTTCCTCTGTAAAATGAGGGGACTGGACTAAATGGTCCCTGAGGACCCTTCCAGGCTGATGTCTATGATGCCATGATCACCCTTCTAGTACCAGGGTTGAGCATGTTATTCCTGATCAGACTTCCCTGGGAAAGTGGAAAAAGTTGCTTGTCATTTACTAAAACTCCAAGAACAAAAGAACCACTTGGGATTGCCAAAGGCCAAGCCCTCTCCTGGACAATGGCAGACTTTGATAGACCATAGCCATGATGCTAAAGAGCTTTGGGGCCATGTCCCAATGTGTTCTCCTTTCAACTTAGGCAAGTCCATGGAGGTATTCATTGCTTATGGAACCTCAGACAGGTCCCTTCACCCCTTTGGGCCTCAGTTTCTTCACTGGTAAAATGGGAAGGGGATGGATAAGATGACCTCCAAGGTCCCTCAGTCTAGCTTTAGAGTTAAGAAGTTATGATCTCAGCGGGGGGAAAAGCAACACTCCCTCTCTTCTGACAAAGTGACCTTTTTGTGGTTGAGGAAGGGTCTCTGTTCACATCAGGGTGACTAACTACCAGTTTGTATACAAATATCTAAACAACCTAAAGTAGCAGCACAATTGATCATTCCTATTTTTAAACCAATAGGTAAAAGATCTCCCAGTTTAGGAACTACTTCTCATGTAGACTGCACTACAATGAAAACTAAGTAACTAAGTCTGCCATAATAATACCAGAGGTAACTAGATGATGTTGCAATGATTAGAGCACTGGGCCTGGAGTCAGGAAGACATGAGTTAAAATTTGACCTCTGACACATATTAGCTGTGTGACCCTGGGCAAGTCACTTAACCCTGTCTGCCTCAGTTTCCTCAACTGCACAATAGCAATAATAGCCATACCATACCTACTTTTCTTGGACTGTTGTGAGAATCAAATAAGAGAATATCAATAAAACACTTAGCAGAGTACCTGGCATATCATAGGTGCTGAATAAATGCCCTTTCTTCCTTGCTACCTCTCTCCCGCACTTGGACAAGTTACTTGATGTCATTGGACTCAGGTTCGTCATTAGTAAAATGAAGGATTTAGACTACAGTGCCTCCAAGATTCCTTCTGGCTCTAAAACTCCTGCACTAGGGAGTGGACTGAGGTTCAGAGAGATTCTGTAACTTTGGACATTAATAAGAGTCAAAGCCAGGATTTGAGTTGGGGGTCTTTTGACCTCCAGCCCAGCACTCCAGTCACTATACTAACTGCTTCTACCTCTCTTTCACAGATGAGGAAATGGGCCAAGACCCCAAAGTGTTGGAAATAGAATTCCAGCCTAGGTCTTGTACCTCCAGGCCAGGACTTTTTCCATCATGGCACAGCTGCCTCCTCTGAGGAAACTGACAATTCTGTGGGCTGACCTCATGCAGTGGAAGATGGACTGCCTGTAATTAGGACCTAATCAGCCATTCATTGGGCACCAGCTCCCTGCAGTAAATCCATTGTCTCTAGGAATGGGATTTGGTCTGCTCGTTTAGAAGCGAGTTCGTAACTGAGCACCATATTTTTCTGTAAATATCTGAGGAGAAACAGCGAAAGGAAGAGGGGGGAATGTATTCAGTGTGATCAGCGGGGCAAGAAAATGATTAAAGAGCTTGGCGTGTGTTTTCTTTTGCTTCTGGCTAGCTACAATATTCAGGGAGGGGGGGAAAACAGCTGCCAGACAAAGTCAGAGGCCATCAGCCAGCTTCCTCATTCAAATTCAGATCTTACCGGCCAATATTTCCATAGAGTGCCATTAGTGATAGAGTCCTAGGTGCTCTCATCCAGGGAAAAGGCTTCTTCTCTCCCTGCATCAAGGATCTAGGGACAAAGTCTGAGAGCTCAAATTGCTAGAGAAGGAAGAGAGGACCCTAGACACCACTCAACCCAAGCCCCTCAGTACCACAGAAGAGGTTGAGAGCTTGCTCCATGTTTTCTCACAACTAGGGTGGGGAACGTCGAGACATAGACACCACCTCCTGCTCCCACAATGCTCCCCAAGGTCTGACAGCAAGGACTTAGAGGTGGAGACATGGACTTGAAGTCACGAGAGCCTGGTTTCAAATGCTTCCAATACCACTTCACAGCTGTGACCTTGGACTAGCTACTTCATTGCATGAGGCAACTTTCTAAAGCAAGACATGTTGGGACATATTTTCATCTCTGTTGGTGGGGATGACTCCCCAGGATGCATAGTAATCAAGAGTATTTGGACCTGGGCCACATACTAGCAACTATGCTGGGGGCAAGTGTACCCCTAATTTAATGGTGTGAGTAGGGTCCACCGAAGGAGAGAGGAACCCTAGATTCCTAGAAAGGGCTTAGTGAGCTCTTAGCACAGGGTTTTGGGGGGTGGTGCAGACTAGAGTAAAGGAATCCATTGTAGCCCACCTTCTGGTACCTCCTATCTGAGCTGATTTTTCTAGCTTACTAAGTGCTAAACCTCCTCGTTTCTATTTTGCTGCGAGATTGAAGCTGATGTCAGCCCCCTATCAATGTGGTGGTCTTTCATTTGGGTACCCTGAAACAAGGCACTCACAGCCCCTCCTTTGAGAGGATGTCCACCTCTGAAACAATGGCAGCTCCTATCAGAGGGTGGGATTGTGCCATTTAGTAAAAGAAGACTTAGAGATGAAGATTTCATCTCCATCACTGTCCAGGGCCAAGGGTGTCTCATTTCAATAACCAGTCCTGGTTCTTTAGACAGAAATATCTCTAGACTGGTGACGGGCAATTCATCAGACTACCACAGCTTGAGAGAAACATCCCTTAAGAACATTCAAATCCCTTTCCTATAATTCTCTGTTTGCTAAGCAACAGACTTTGCAGTTTGGTCTCCTGAGGGGCCCTCTCTCCTCACCAGCAGAGAGTGTCCTGGGCAGATGACCCAGGGCTGTTTACCAGGCAGTTAGAGTTCCCATTGAAAATGAATCAATTAGCTGTCTGGCTTAAAATAAGGCTCCTGTAAGTTTGATTAGCATGAATTAGTTCCCTGGAGCCTGACCACCCCTGGGTGAAGAGAGAAAATTGAATTCTATAGCATTCAATGATGGGGCTCAGACCCTCGACTCTTGGTGACCCTAGTAAGGAGCTGGGGAAGTGAAGCCCTGGCTGGAACAGCCAGATTGCCTCTGTCCATATTAATGACTAGGTTGTTTTCAGACCCCTGTTGCTGGTGTATGTGAAACCACAAGGGGAGAGCCTATTATGATGCCTGCAAGATGGAACAAGTTTAAACATTAGCAAAGCACAATAGGAAAAGGCAGAGGATTTGGCCTTGGATCCAAGCTTTGCCATTGACTCCCTGGAGGACTGGGGCAAGGCCCCTCCTTTTCCTATAGGATACTCCTCACAACTCTGTGGGAGAGGTAGCCCATGAGAAAGTATGTGCCTAGGTAGCATTCCAGGACAAGGATTTGTCCCCCTTTGGAAAAATATGGAAAGGGATGGTAAGAAGTGAAGTCACACAGCACCATAGGATCAGAGACATGGAACTTGATGAGACTCTACAGGCCTTCTAGGCTAGCTCCCTCATTTTACATGTAAGAAAATTTGAGGCTCTGAGAGGGAAAGGCCCTTTGGATCACAGCACCAGAGACCCTGACCTGCAAGGGTTAACCTGTTCAACTCCCTCCATTTACAGCGGAGGAAAGGTGAGGTGGGTAGGTGGGTAGGTTTAGTGACTTTCTCTAAGTCACACAGTAACAAGTGACAAGGAAGCTCATGAGACTTTCAAACCAACATGGTATCTGCCACACCATGCTCTTTTCTGTCCTGATGACATTTTTGTAGCATCTTAAGGTTAGCAGAACTCTCTACATGGATATTTTCTCTGATCTTCACAACAACTTTCAGTAAGGCTGGGGTAGAGGGGGATGAGGTACTATAAGTAGGACTATTCACACTGCACGGATGAGAAAATTGGAGTTCAGCTAGGTTATACAACTTGCCTATGGTCACATAGCTAGTGAGTGTTTGAGATGAAATTTGAACTCAGGGTCACAAAGCTAGTCAAGGGCCCATTCCTGAGAATCTTTAATTACTCATTCCATTAGATTTCTCTGGTCTTCCTACTTTCTTTGACATAGTTGGTGGGGAGAGTCTCCGAGGATGGACAGAGGGACACAGGCTATGGCTGCTGGGGTCCAGTTTCCCTGAGCACACAAGCCCAATCCCTCAAAGCCCCTACCAAGTGAAGAATCAAATGGAAGACAAACCATTCTCCAGCTCCTCTCCAAGGACTCTGTTCCAAGGCAGACTCATAAATTCATAGAACAGAAATATAGAAAAGATTTTAGGGGGGAGGAGCCAAAATAGTGGAGTAGAAAGATTCACATATGCTAGCTCCAAACCCACAGCCCATAAATTTCCTGTAAAAAGAACTCCCAACAAATTCTGGAGCAGTGGAAGTCACACAGCAACAGAGTGAAGGAGATTTCCATTCCAGAGAGCCCTGAAAAACAGATCCCAAAGGTCTGTCATACACTAGAGGGAAATGGAGCCTAGCCCTTCCCTGGCCATGCGGCACAGAGAGGAACAGATCTGAGCAGGCTTCAGGGACGAAATCTCAGGTGGCCACGAAGGTCCCTCCACCCACAGGCACTACAGGTCAGTGAGAGAGACTGTTTGGTGGGCCGAGAGGGGAGCAGGGTGTCTCCATAACTCAGGCCCCCTTGGAAGGCAGCGGCAGAGGCAGTGGGTGGACAGAGGCTCCTGGAGCAGGCAGGACCTCAGGTCCATTACTGAAGGTCTCCACATAAACCCTCTGAGGGAACTGAAACTGGGAGATGGCCCTGCCCCCACCTGAGCACCAGAACTTAAGCTCACGTTGAATTGCAGCTAGGCCCACCACTGAAAGCCCTGTGGCTGGGGAGCAGCATTTGAATCTCAGACCCCAAGCACTAGCTGGGTGGATCTGGGCGGGGGTGGAGAGGAATCTCAGAAGTCAAGTAACTGGCTGGGAAAATGGGAAAAGGGAAAAAAAATAAGACCATAGAAGGTTACTTCCTTGGTGACCAGATGTTTCCTCCTTTCCTTTCTGATGAGGAAGAACAATACTTACCATCAGGTAAAGCCATAGGAGTCAAGGCCTCTGTATCCCAAACATCTGAAATAGATATCCAATGGGCTCAGGCCATGGAAGAGCTCAAAAAGGATTTTGAAACTCAAGTTAGACAGGTGGAGAAAAAACTGGGAAAAGAAAAGAGAGAGACCCAAGAAAAGCATGAAAAATGGGTCAATATCTTGCTAAAGG
>JAQQSK010012190.1:0-11974 GCA_028658325.1 Potorous gilbertii
ACTTGATCACCTCTAAGATCCCTTCTGTCTATAAATATGTGATCCTATGATATGTTTCTACTATTGAATATGGGGGCGGGAAGCGAGGACTGAGAGTTTGTGACTAGAAAAAAAAAGAAGTGGAAAGAAAAGCTTGGTCTATCCATTTTTCATTAAGGGAATGTAAGCATCCTGGATCTTTAAACTGCATTTTTATTTCATAACCAGAAATAAATGCTTCTTTAAAAAAAAAACAAAACAACAACAGTTAATTGTTCCAGTGTCATTGATTTACTCATAATAGTGGTCAGTAATGCAAGAAACAGTTTGAAAAATACAATAAAATTTCAGGAATAGAGGCAAAATGACTTTTTGTGTCCTGTTTAAAAAATATGATTTGATGAAAAACAACAGGGTCTACCACTTGAACGGGATCTCCACTAGCAAAATGGCTAGCCTGTGACTGATCCAGTCATTTCAGCTGTGTTAATAACACATCTAGATAACCTCAAGATCAATTCTGCCATAGTGATGTGTATTGATTGCTGAAGTAGCTAGAAAAGACTCTTGTTAAGTTCAATAGCCACATACAAACACAGCTGATGTTGATAGAGAAGTTCAGAGGAAGGAAAAATCCCATAAGATCTCAATGGTCCTGGAATGAATGAATGAAAGGACATTTATTAATGTGCCAAGCATTGTGCTAAAAAATGGAACTACCCACTCAAAAAAGAGACAGTCCTTGTCCTCAGTGAGCTGACATTCAAAGGGAAGGCAAAACATATAAAGGAGTGTTACCTAGGGATGGATCAGTGCTTTGTTGAGTTTGTTGAGTCACAGGGATGATAAGTAGAGCCTTAGGAGAACTAATTAACTTGCCCTTTCAAGTAGTACTGATTTGGTTGGGGGGTGAGGATGGGAAAGAGAATTAATGGAGTCAGAATGGGGGTGTTGTAGATTCAAAGCATTAAGAAAGGAATATGTAGAAATAAAGGAGTGCATTTAGATTGATAAAATTATATAGAAAAAGAAAGTACTCAGGTGAGAAAACGTAAAACACGTTCAGAGGATAAAGTGAATCATTTTGGCTAGGTTAGAACAAAGGGTACATGCAATATTAATAGTTAGCATTTATATATCTCTTCAAGATTGGCAAAGCACTTTGCAAATACAGTCTCTTTTCTTTCTCACACTAATCCACAGAGACAGGTGCTATTATCTCAATTTTATAGATGAGGAAACTGAAGTTAAATGACTTACTCAAGATCACATAACTAGTAAATATTCTGAGCCAGGATTTGAAATTGGATCTTCTTTACCCCTGGTAAAGCAATCAATCCACTGGACCATTAAAGAAGTGGCATAAGAGGAGCCTACAGTGGTAAACTGTGGTAACATAGTGGAGGTCCTTTAAATGGTTGAATGACTAAGGAACTTAAACTTTATTGAGGAGCACAAGGTTTTAGGAAAATTAAATTTTCAGTTATAGGTAATATGAATCAAAATGTTAGAAAGTGGGCTGCTAGAGGCAAAGAAACCAGTAAAAAAAAATTAGCTTTAATAGGTTATCGCAAGCATCTGAATTATGATAATGGCATTTGGAATGTAGAGGAAGAAATCTTTGCAAAAGTTACACAAGAAGAAAGACTGACAGTACTCAGCAGTAGTTACTGAAGAGTAAAAGAAAGGGGGCCATTAAAGAAACAATCAGACGTTTCAAGTCTGGGAGGCTAAAAGATGAGTATTGAAAGAATGAAAGAAATATGAACATCAGGAGGGGGAGCTAGATTCGGAGGAGAACACAGATTGTACAGTTCTGGACATGCTAATTTCTAAGGCAGAGACAGAGTAACAAGAGAGCTGTTCTTGGAGTTAGGAAATCCAGGGTTCAAGTCCCACCTATCTTAATTTTGAGGTGCCAACAGGACCTCCAAATATAAGTGCTTGAAAGGTTGTTGGAAATATGGAGCCTGAGCTTGGGAGAGTGATCGAAACTCCAAATAAAGGTTTGGGAGTCACTCCACATATATGTGACAAGCAAAACAAAGAAAGTGCATGCTATCTCAAGCGGAGAACATACTGAAAAAAATGAAAAGCAGAACAAAAAGAAGAACCTGAAGAATACCTACTTTTAAGGTATGAGGAGGAAGAAGAGAATTGAGTGAACGAGAAGGGATAGAAGAAGGATGATGTGTCATCTTCACAAATGGAAAAGGGGGAAATAGTTGTAAAATGGAAAGACAGATGATCAGCCTCAACAGATGTGGCAGAAATGCTAAGAATGATGAGGACTGAGAAAATGCCAATGGCTTTGATGTTTAGAAGGATTATGGTGATTATATAATGGGCAGTTTGAGCAGAATGTTAAGGGCACAAGCCAAGTTGCAGCGGAAAAGCAGAATGCACTGTGAAGTAAAGATAGTTCTTCTCAAGGAGTTGGGTCAAGTGAAGCAATTTCTTTTTCTTAGGCTATGAGAGATGCGTGCATGTTTGCAAGCAGAGAGGAAGAAGAAAGTGGCAGTAAATTGAACCATACTGAAAGAAAAATTGCAAAGCCAATCCTACCCTATACTTTCTGTGAGTGTTGGGAGGAAGTTTATTTTTTTTTGCTCTTTCTTTAAATGCAGATGTTTCTATAAAAGCATACTGTGGATTTGCAAAATCACTACTAAATATAGTATATCCCTAACATGCAGTTTTTTTTCCTCAAAAAAAAATTGCTGCCAAATTGCTACCTCTCATTCAGCTGCCAAACTACATGCCCAACTGGTAAATGTAATTTGCTAAAGAATATGTGTGGTGGCTGGCAGCAAAATCATGGAGGGAACTACTTAGTTGAAATACCTCCAAGGCATTCCAGCAGGAAACCAGTTACTCCTGGAGAATTTCCTCTTGAAGAAAGGTTCAATGTTATTTAGGGGGAATTTGAGTATAGCTGGGGAGCAGCTTTGTGGCATTCTTATAAAATTATTCTCTCATCAGAACAACTGTCAATAACATTCCATCAGTTTTGACAGCTCACCTTATCCTTATCTCTGCAATTCATGGATACTTTAAGAGATATTTTCATGGGGTTTGAGAAAATAATGAAGATTTCACCATGAAAAAGGAGAAAAAGTTTCCCACATCCTCCCATGTATGAAGAAAGCAGTAACAAAAGCTGGGTATTTCTCCTGCTAGCCTCTCCATGGCTCTGCAGAGACCCTTCATGTCGCAGTAATAAGATTTCTAATAAAGGTCAGTGTTCTTATATTCACAGAGAATTTTTCAAGGTTCATGCATCTGTAAACAAGGGATAGGTGACAACCTTTGAAGGTTTAGATGATTTTTGTTTTAATCAAATGTTATAAAATATTGATGTTTGCTCCTGAATTTGTAATAACAAAATAAAATAATAATATTTCCATTGAAGACAGTGGACGGCATGGCATGAAGTGCACCCAAATACATTAATAGATAACATGCTGTTTCGTCTTTCTGTATGTCATCTCTACTGAGAATTTCTATTACTATTGCTAGCCTGAAAATATATTTAAAGCCAGAAAGATCAAAGAAAGATAATCTCATAGAACTGACATAGATATGTACACATAAATAACAGAGAGAGGCATACGACCTGTTTATAGTATTTAATAAGAAGAAGAGTTAACATTTGTATAGCATTTACCATGTGCCAGTAATTATGAGTTATTATTTCATTGGATATTCACAACAATCCTGGGAGGTAGATGCTATTATTTATCTCTTTTATAGATGAGGAAATTGAGACAGGGGTTAAGTGACCTGCCCAGGATCACACAGCTAAGGTCTGAAGCGGAATTTGAACTCAGGTCTTCTTGATGCTAATATGACTTTTAATTATAATTACTAGCATTAGAGAATCCTAAAGCTGGAAGGAATTTAAAGATCACGTAGTAAAATTAGTTCCTTTTAACAGATATGGAAATAGAGATTTAAAGTCATACAGCTAATTATTTTCAGAGCCAGAACTGGGATCCAGCTCAGCGCTCTTCACAACATCATGATATTACCATTTTGAACATTAAATCAAAGAATGAATGAGTAAACTTGTTTGCATTAAGTACTTCAGGCTTGGTTAGGTATAGTTTAATTAGTTAATTTAAAATTTATTTCTGATGGAAAGGCAGTATAATATGAGGTCATTCTCTTACCTTCAAAAAGGAATAATATCTCAAACTCCAGGATAGGAGAGAGATTTTTTTTAAAATATTTTTTAAAAAATAAGTACTTTAATATATTTTTTTTAATTTTAGAAGTTTTTTATACTTAAAGGAACAAGGAATACATATTTAAAGAAACGCAAGAAAACTTAATAATTAGTAATTTGTTTTATATTTTAAATCAGAGCTACTGTATTGTGAAGTTTATTTCATGTGAGAACACTCTGAGATGTTACATAATTTCCATTTGTACAAAGAGGAATAACATTCCCTGCTTACAGAAGCTACCTCTTTAAATTACTTAATACAACCTCTGAGTTCAAGTTAATATAGTTATATTCACATGGTCAGCCTGGGAGTTGAGGTAAGGAATGGAAAGTTAGCTAGAGGAAAGACTGATGGTATAGAAAGGTCATGAAAATTAGAGTCTGAGTATGCGATCTCAAATCTGAGCTTAGCTACAATGGTAGCATGTCTGATACTGAACAGGACAGTCACTGAATAATCTCTAAATTTCCTTCTAACTCTAGATCCCAAGTGATAAAATAAGATTTGACTTTAGACTGCTTTCACTGGTCTCTACAATCTCTGCTTTAAAAGTTGAATCTGCTGTAAGATCTTATATGCTGTAGTTTTTTCAAGGACAGAGAGATTATTTCTTTGCTATGCCTTCTATGCCCAAGTTTCCAGTCTATCATTGATCAGCAGAACTAGCATGTTTACTAGAGAGATTTCTTTTTAAAGTAAATAAAATTGTTCAGAATCTGAGTTGTTCTGGGTGGATTTGTGAAAACCACATTAGGGAACTAAAGAGGAAACAGTGCAGGTTCTTCTTAGTTTTGATTTCTATTGAGCTTAAAGATTCACCAAGCATTTGTGTATATACTTGTATGTGTATTGTGTGTTATTAAAGGAACAATGACCAAATCTATGCAAAATATACCAGGCAGAAGTGGAATAGAATGTCTTTCTGTGAATTCAGTTTTAAGAGATAAAAATACTGAGGCTATGACGAAGAAAAAAAAGTTAACTGAAATCTATTCATCTCTCAAACTATAAAATCTTTAGCCCATGGCAATGTGCAGTTCCCAGAAGCCTTTGGAGCACCAGTTATTCCGCTGTCTGAAAACAGAAAAACTGTGAGATTGAGATGTAACATGCACATTGCTATAATAGGAAGAATTGTCCCAAACAGTTCTTTCTTATTATTTTTGCTGATCAGAATTTTATCTTAGTCATAAAACAAAGACATGAAGCCTTGATTTATCTCAAAATCAACAGCATTTGAAAGGTACACAAATCACAGTTCAATACCCATTACCTGTTCCAAAGCCGTTCAATGGATAAACTTGCTGAATTTGAAAACTGTAAACAAAGGATCCTTATTTTAAGCACAGCGATTACATGCCAAAAAATGTTATTCCCTTCCATATAAAAATAAACTTGTGAAATGCCAAGTTAGCACAGCATCCTATTAATAACCCACATGGATTGGTGATAAAGCATTCCTTCAGCACTGAAATGAAGAAATGTGTGTCAAAGAACAATGTTAGCAGACTGGAGGATTGGGGAGCTACTCCAATGGATCTACTTGAGCATCTTAAATGAAGAATCCCTCTGCAAATGCAGAATGATTATTCCATAAGGCAGTAAAACAAGGGCATTAGACTTTTCACCTGATATTATGTGTGTGTGTGTGTGCGAGATGAAGTTCATGTAGAGTTGTGATGGGACTTCTTTAAAGAATTTCAAAGACTCAGGTTGACTCCAAGCCAGCTGGAAAGATTTATTATAGTTTTGAGGTTTCATGCTCTGGCGAATGGCTAAGGTCCTTAGAAGAATTTAGCCCCTTCAGGAAGGCAAGACATGCAGTATTATAGAGAATATGATGCTTATTACACAATCAAAATTTACATAGAATATAGGAATATGATTAAGATTTTAAAAAGCAGGAACTTTTTGAAGGACAAGGTAATGGAGGAAGGGTCCCAGCCTCAGTGGAACTGCACATTTTCCCTTCTCTGTACTTTGGTTTAAACTTCTCTGTGACTAAAATGTCATCACTTCCCTTCATCACCTTGAACTTTATTCTCCTCATCACCATCATCATTGAATTTTTACTTAGTTATTAAATATAATTAAATACTTATTATTAGTCCAAATGCTACTGATCCAAAAAGCCTTTCTTGACCCCATTCTTCCATTTGATGATGGCTAACAGCACATTTTCTAAATCTCCCTAACTCCCTCACAACATGCTACATTCTATTACACTTATACGGGGGGGGTCAGCATGGAATAAAGGGTAATGATCTTCATCGGAGTCAGAAAGACATAGGTTTAAGTTATGCAACTGACACATACTCTCTCCATGCCCTTGGGCAAAGCACTAAATTTCTCAGACCCCAGGAAACTCTAAGACTATGTTACACATGAGCTGTTGATCTGCATCAGCAGACTTATCTCATATTGGCAATTCTGCATACCTAGGGAATCACAGTTATGAATTGGAAGAAAAAAGGGGTTATTGAGCCAACATTACATCCCCGTCAAAGCATAAGTGTCATGAGGGCGGAAATGATGTCTTGTTCAATTTGTGCATCTAAATTCTCTGAATAAAATAATCGGTACTTTTCACATTAAAAAAAGGAATTGAAAGAAGAACTTGCCATGTATGTGATTTATTTAGGTTGATTAAAACTATTGAACTGAATTAAATCATATCTCAAAATGGAAAGGACAAAACCTATGGAGTGATTCAATTCTTGCAATACAGTACTGCAATAACCTTTTGAAGTGTAATAAGACAAACATGCTCATAAATTAAAAAAAAAGATCCGTTAAAATTATGGGCACAGCATTCTAAGATATCAGTCACACAAAAAACTGGAACAAGTCTTCAAAGTGACTGCTACTTTGTATATTTTCATTGCAGAAACTTCTATGAGGTACTGCAGCCTGCCACCAGGGTAACACAAAAGATATAAAACATCAACGGATGCAAAAAGAATGAAACAATCATTTCCTATCATACTACCTGCCAACCTACAGAAAGAAAAGTGTCTGGGTATGTACTCCAGAGACAAGCTGTAAAGGAGAGATGAGATGTGTCCTAACAGACATGCAGAAAGAACAAATGAAAGAAGATCACAGAGGTAGAAAAGGATGAAATGTCTCCAACATGTGATTCTGAAATAAGAGATAACTAGTGTGTGATGTGTTTCTTCCATAAAGCTTTATATATATTCACTACATGGGAGAAGACCAATCTTTCAAAGAAGAATTAAAATAATTCCTTTGGAAATTTTTATAGCCCTATAGTCAAACCAGAAAAATATAAGGAGTTTTCTCTGTAACCAGTTCCATTTCATTGAATTTGTGCTGTGGAAGATAAATTTAAAAATAAATCCATCACTAATAATTTGACTGGATTTAACTCAGGTTGGAAAGTGAGTAGATATAAACCTTAAAAGGAAGACTTTGTTATCATCCTTTAGGTATCTTTGAAGGAGGTAATGTATCCTCTATCACTCATAAGCTACTTTTCAAGCCTAAGTGAAAAACTAAAAAGAAAAAAAAATAAACTGGGTAGGCTAGCACTTTTTAAAATGACTAGCTTGTACTTGTTGCCCTTTGGGTTCAATTCCCCAGCTTGCATTGAGCTTTCAGATGACAATCTCAGAAGGAAGACTACTACTTTTTACCCAGGGTGCTAGGAATAAACCTGTGAGGTTATGTCTCAAATACTTCTTCTCAGGAGACCTTTCTGCTGTATGCACCTATTATCAATCGTCCAATGAATCTGTTAACTTCTTGAAGAGGATACTTACTGAAAAGTTATAGATGCATACCTTCTCCTGTCACACACAATATCCCTCACGAAAGTAGGTTCCAACTTAATATTCAATATTAATGAAGCACGTGTGTGAAGAATATATGTAGTAAAGGGATAGGTCCTGATTGCTGATAAATACTTTACCCCAGCTTTTTGGAGTACTCTGTCTAAAGATAGCTTTTTGCTTGCTTCCAAGGACTGGTCCCTTCCTAGAGTCTGTATATATCACTTTTCTCTGTCTTGAGGAGTTACAATCTTTGAAGGCACAACCATCTTCAAGTCATTCTCCACATCTTTGTTGAGGTAGTTCTTTGTCATTAGCCATTAATACTCTGTCAGACTCTACTTCCAACTCCAGTTTCTGGTAAAAAAATTCTGATGCCTCTGAGAGATGTCATAGTGTCCTAAGAACTCTCCTCTTAGAATATCCATTAACTTCAAAACAGGAAGTAATAAACATAAAAGAAACAGAGGTACCATGTGCTCATGGATCCATGGCAGTATGAAAGTAAAGTGGCAATCTTCTCCCTCAAACCAGGAAGTTCACAGCAATCTTTCACATTTGAAAACCACTGAGGAAGAGAATAAGACATGATCCACCAGAACCTTCTGAATGTATACTTAGTTCCAGCTCAGCAACTCATCAGTCTTACTTCTTCTGTCTATGAAGCTAATTAGAAGACTTTTCATAATCACATATGACTAACCCTGAGTCATTGTGGCCCAAAGTGGCCTCCAGAATTCTATGTGATAAGATTGGTGGCAGTCAGAAAATAACTACACATTTTCATATAGCTCATGATAAAGGACAAATTCATGCCTTCCCTAAATACTAGGCCCTCATCAGCCAGTTTCTCCATTGCATTCCTATTTGGAAAAAAGACCATGACTACAAGGTATTGAAAACCTATCAGCTGTCTCTATCTTTGACTCCACTAGAATAATAGGAGTAGAAAAGAGCTGCCTTTCCTAACTTATGTGGAAGATACATATGGAGGTTCTCTACAAAGAGAGAAGAAAAGAGTTCACTAAAAGTACCTTAAACAGTGGGGGAGAGAGAGAGAGAGAGAGAGAGAGAGAGAGAGAGAGAGAGAGAGAGAGAGAGAGAGAGAGAACCTAATAAGAATAAATAAGAATAATGAAACATATTCTTTTTCCTTCTGTGTATGCTTAAGTTTTGGAGCCTGAAATGATAAGAGGAAGATTGAATTATATTTGCCTGGACCTTGCTTACCTCTTTGTTTAGCAACTTCCAAAGACTCTTCCAAAACATTTTATATTAAAATTGTTTGTGCTTAAGTGAAGTCTGTCTCACCCAGTTCCTCAGCTGCCAAAGTCTTTTCTTTGAATTTTCAGTGCCTTACACATAGTATGCACTTAATAAATGTTGGCTGGTTTATTCATTTTCTCTTATCCTACTAGACCATAATATTCATGATAGTGAGTATCAGCTAATACAGTCTATCTCTCTGCCTCAGCAGTGACACAATATCTTCTATCTAATGAACAATAAATAAATGTTGGTTGGATAAATTAATGTATATTTGTCCACCAAGCTTCATTTTGTGCACCCTACTCTGAACACCATCTGAGCCTTTGGGCTAAAGAAAAATAATTTTGAGCAAGTAATTTAACATTTAAAAATCTCAGTTTTCTCAGCTATAAAATTAGGGGTTTGAATTAGATGCCTCTAATGTTCCTTTAAACTCCAAAAAACATATCTATGGAAAATTAATGGCATAAGACAATTTCTAATTTAAAAAATAGTAAGTTTCACCTTACACCTACTAAATAAGCAAACCTAATGCTGGGGGTGAGCAAGGGAGATTTTGCAAGGACAGACACATTAATGCATTGTTAATGAAGCAATGGATTTATTCAATGCTTCTGGAAATCAATTTGGAATTATGTCAAGAGAGTGACTTAAATGTCAATACCATTTGACTCAGAGATTCAACTGTTAGCCATATACCCCAAGGAGATCAATACTAAAAAGAAAGATCCTAAAACTGAAACACAATGGGTGTCAATGAATTGGGTATTGGATTAAATTGTATTACACAAATACATGATGGAATATTATTCTGTTATAAAAATTATTTAATGTGATAATTATAGAGAATCATCAGCTGATAAAAATGAGCAAAAATAGGGAAATGATATTGTCAATGACTACACAATGTAAATGGAAAGAAAAACAGCAAAAAATAGGAATTGAATGCTAGCCATTATAATGCTTTAGCTTGGCCCTGAAGAAGAGAGATGAGAAAGCCTTTCCCAGTTCTCTTTTGTGTATGTGTGGTAGGAGGGGTAGATTATGATTATGGAGTACTCCAAATAATGTGAGACTTTTTGGATGTGTTGGGAGATATTATTTAAACATTTGTGTGTGTGTGTGTGTGTGTGTGTGTGTGTGTGTGATTTCCCCATTGCTTTAATTCTTTGTTATAAAGGATGGTTATATCAGGAGGAAAGGAACAACACATTGAGAAATACAGGTGATATAAACTCAAAATATATCAGTAAAATACAGAATAGACAAAATGTGATCTGCATCAGTAGAGATAAGAGCTCATTTCAAGGAAATTACAAGGAAATTGAAGTTTTGAAGTAAAAGAAAGATGGTATATTACAGTGATCCATGTCACTGTCAGAAATTTCATTCCACCAAATTACCCTCGCTTCTTCTATTTCTTTCCTGGTCATCAGTGCTTTCACCTAGGGGGAACCTCTTCCTCCATCACTGCCTCTTCTGTCATCTTTACCTTTGCCTTCATAGTGACATTAAGAGTCTCTTCTGCTGCCCTGTCTTTTGTCCATGCAGCCTCTCATCCTCCACCCTCCTCTTGCACTAAGGAGATAAGTACTTCCTTTACCCCGTCCTCCAAACCTCTGTCTCACCAACAGAGTACATAGCCACAAGAGATTCTTGTTGTTGTTGGTGGTGGTGGTGTTTAGTTTGCTTGACAAAAAGCTGTTTTAGTTCCAAGGATTTGTTCAATGGAATATACCTATAAGTAGAAAGAGAATTAATATTTCTTTCAAACTCACAAGAGGAAGTATTGTCTCTTAAGGATAGAAATCTAGCCTCCGAGTGGAGATGAGCTCAAGACTTTCTTCTGATGTATAACAGGAATAATGACACTTGAACTGTATATTTCAGCAGACAGCTATTAGGACTGTATGAGCCAGTATGAAAATGAACTTAATAATTATGGGCTATACAAACTGAATTATTTCCATAATTGCTATTATTTCACTTCTAATTGTGCTTTTGATTCTAAGGAATTGTCCCACCATGACTCCACTACCCTCTTACCCTGCCTCTCACCACCTTAGGCCTTCTCCTACTGCAATATCCTTCCAGAAAAGGAGGTGGGTCTTGCCTATCGCTGTCTCATTCTGAGTATGCTTTTGCCTCTATGGACTTTGCTATAATAACCCCTCTTCTTTCTTATCCTTTAATGTTTCATTTCCCCCCATTAAAACATAAACTCCTTGAGGGTAGATATTGTTGCTCTTTATTTCCTTTTTTATTTTTTTTTTTGTATTTATATTCCAAGAGCTTATCACAGTGACTGGCACTTAGTAAGTACTTAATAAATGCTAATTATCAGTTTATTATTTATTATGTAAAGCATAATGGTGCTGTTGCTGTTGAATGATTTCAGTTGTATCTGACTCGTTGTGACCCCATTTGGGGTTTTCTTGGCAAAGATATTAGAGTGTTTTGTCATTCCTTCTCCAACTCATTTTACATATGAAGAAACAGAGGCAAACAGGACTTTCCCAGGGTCACACAGTTGGTAAGTGTCTGAAACCAGAATTGAACTCATGAAGAGCACTGTAGTAGAAAAGATAAAAAAGCTAAAATGGAACTGGGTCCTTATCTTTAAAAAAAAATGTTAAAATTTCAAGAGAGAGTCAGAAGAAACACATATAAAGCACATTTTGAAAGTAAACCCATATATACCAAAAA
>JAQQSK010012192.1:0-11972 GCA_028658325.1 Potorous gilbertii
TGTTGTGCACTGGACGTGGAGCAGATCCCGCCCTGCATTTGCCGTGCAGCATTGAGAGGAGCAGATTTGAGCAGTCTTCAGCTGCAGCACAGATCCCTCAATCCACAGAGAAGGTCTTTTCAGCTTGATCATTCTTTTATCTTGTAGTCAATATTTAAGTTCTGGCTCCTTGTACATACAGACTAGGTAGCTTTGGTTAACTTTAATAGAATGTATAATATGCATTTACATGTAGTGTAGTCTGTTTGCCTCCTTTACCAAAGTTTCAGGTGAAAAATATATACATTTATGTACATAAGGTTAAAAATGCTTCGGTCTTTATTGCATCAACTTCTCCTCCTCTGTCCCAATGGACACTGTAGCTGTATTTCTTTCTAGAGGATATAAAATAAATATAGATGGTACAGACCTTAGATTTTACTATTATAGCAGTCTCCCCATTGAGGAAAATCTCTCTACCAATTCAGATCAATAAACGTTCTACATTTTACAGTTTGAGTGTTGTCTGGCATGGACAGGTTAAATCACTCAAAGAAGGTCACAGAGCTGGTTCTTGTGAAAGATGACAGGTATTTCAAATCCAGGTTTTCATAACCTTGCAGCTCTCCATGTAAAATGACACATGACTTCCCTATCTTCTACTTAAATAAAACACTTAAAAGTGGAAAGGTTTGTAAAGGATTGATGTTCCTGGGCTTTGTATGAGATAAATTTGTGGTGGTTATATTTGCAAGGACATACTGGAGATATTCTCCACTCCAGACTCTCATTACTGAATATTTTGATAATCTGCTAGTGTCAAATAAACGTTTTCCCATCTTTTGTTTTGCATTGTAATTATTTAGTAGGCAATTTTATAAGTAGACCAGATTTTTTGTGATAACTTTTGCTAGGTTGATGCTTATATACTAATATCTGTTGTAGTCTTGTGTTCTGAATGAGTATTGGAGCTAATATAATATCTATAAATACTACAATTATGATACCTAGAATATGTCATCTCTCCCTCCTTCACCTTGTTTTGCTCTTTAAAAGACCCATATTGAATTTCTAGGATGTTCTTATAAAATTCTGTCATTAGAAAGATGAGATTTACTTGCTGGCCTAGTAATCAACCCCTGGGATTTTCCTAATCACGTTTACTTTCTTATGGAAATGAATCAGTTCTTCTAATCTTGGGTTCTTTATGGCAGAGATCCTTTCAGGAAAGTTTGGGCATCTTTTGCAATAGGAACTGAGTTCCCTGGCCCTCAAAGGGAATGATTGTCAGCGTTATAGAAATACCTGAAAAAAAGTATTTACATGTCTTATCCAGAGAGAGACATTTTTTTTCTGGCTCCCAGTTGATTTCAACCACGTGACGAGAAATCATGGGATGGTTTTGTTGTCATTGTTGTTTATCAGGAAACTTTGATTTATTGTTTGAGGATGAGAGGATAATTTTAGTTGAAATCAGGTGTTAAATCCCAGTGGGGAAATTCCCATCTTCTTGGAAAGTTCTGTATTGACCAGGTTTCCTTCTGCAGTGAGATTCTATTTTTTTTTTTGCCCTTTATTTTTTTTGAATGGGAGGAGGCTGTTTTCAGAAAAATTGCTGAACATAGACCCTTTAAACATGATAAGTAACCAGAAACTGCAGCTAAACATTATGAAATGTTCCTTGATAAATCTGCATAATTCTGTATTTGGAGAAAATTTTGATTTATGACCACATGATTTGTACCGTATATGATCTTTGTTGTGTTGACTCTTTTGAGGTTTGAAGAGATTCTTCTTTTCCTTTCCCTATTCCTTTCTTTTCCCTGTTTCTCTCCCCTTTGTCCCATCCCTCTATAAATAGGCCGTAGAAAGATACAAAGATAATATAAGCCCAGTATGCTGCTTGTTGCAAAAGTGAAATATTTTTACTTCAATGCAGTGTCTTTCAATTTATAAGGCAATCTAATTAGCTTGCACTTCCATGACACTTTTTGACATTTTGAAATAAAATCGTGGGTAAATATTGCAATAAGTTATGCTTTCGATTCTAATTAAAATGTCTTCCATGCACAAGAATTTTTCTACTTTTCAAATCCTCTCTATCTCACTTTTTTAAATCATAAAAAAAAAATTTAGCGGCACTAGAGTAAACAGAATTACTTCAGAACAATTTATTTCAAGAGTCCTCTTTCATATAACAATATATTTTTAGTCATATGGAATTGCATTTAAGGATTTTAAATGTAGCCAGTAAAGTGTCATGGATTTTGTGATGGTAGATATAAGTAAAAGAAATAATTTACATGTTATCATGAGACCGTTGATTTGTCAAGATATACCTTTTTAGAATAGGTCTTTAAGGTCAGTAGTGAAGAAAATATTGTCATTTTATGTGAATGCTATCAACTGGGACTTTAGGGACAAAATTACCAGTTACATGGTGATATCACTAATATGAATAATATGATATCAATATATATGGGAAGCTTTAACTTTATAGCATATATATGCTATATATATATATGAATATATATATATGAATATATAAAAATATATACTAATATATATGAATATGTATATATGAATATACATATATGAATGTATAAGAATATAAATATTCTTTGCAAAGGGGTGACTTATTTGCAATCCCTTGAAAGTTTTCAGGAATGGAGAAAGAGGAATGGACTAGATTACTGTTCAATATACATTATATCACAGGGAAATTTCATGATATTGCATGTGTGTTTTTGATTTCTAGTTACTAAATGCAAATTGGTTTCTTTATCATTGCCATTCTTGAGTGAAGGAAATTTATATAACTTATGCAATAAGAGGCAGTAATAGTGTTTGATTGTCAGTTGGGCATTATTACATGTGTAATATCATTCTATACTACATAGGTTAGAGGTGACCCTTTCAATGGTCTGTGTAACTGGAACAGGCTCCATTTCGACCTGTTTTTCATGCTTTTCTTGCATCTCTCTCATTTCTCTTCCCAGTTTTTCCTCCACCTGTCTAACTTGATTTTCAAAATCATTTTTGAGCTCTTCCATGGCCTGAGCCCATTGGATATCTCTTTCAGATGTTTGGGATACAGAGGCCTTGACTCCTATATCTTTACCTGACGGTAAGCATTGGTCTTTTTCCTCAGAGAGGAATGGTGCCATGACCTTTCCCCAAGGAAATAACCTTCTATGGTCTTCGTTTTTTTCCTTTTCTGGGCATTTTCCCAGCCAGTTACTTGACTTCTGAGAATCCTCTCCACCCCTGCCTAGGTCTGCCCAGCTAGTGCTTGGGGTCTGAGATTCAAATGCTGCTCCCCAGCCTCAGGACTTTTGGTGGCCGGCTTGGCTGCTATTCAATGGGAGCTTAATTTCTGGTGCTCAGGTTGGGGCAGGGCTGCCTCCTAGGCTCACTTCCCTCAGGGGGTTTATGCAGATACCTTCTGTAATGGAGCTGCTGCCGAGTTCCTGCTTGGTCCAGGAGGCTCTGGCCGCCCACTGCCTGTGCTGCTGCCACTGCCACTGCCGCTGCCTCTCGAGGAGGCCTGAGTCCTGGAGACATTCCGCTCCCCTCTCAGCCCGTCTCTCTCACTGACCTTTGTGTCTGTGGGTGAAGGGACCTTCCCGGCTGCTGGACATTCCGTCCCTGAAGCCTTCTCGGATCTGCTCGCTCCTCTCAATGTGGCGTGGCCAGGGCAGGGGAGGGCTCCGCTCCTGCCAGGTGTGCAATGGACCTTTGGGATTGGTTTTTCAGGGCTTTCTGGAACAGAAATCTCCTTCACTGTGTTGCTGTGTGGCTTCCACTGTTCCAGAATTTGTTGGACCTTTGGGATTGGTTTTTCAGGGATTCCTGGAACAGAAATCTCCTTCACTGTGTTGCTGTGTGGCTTCCACTGTTCCAGAATTTGTTGGGATTTCTTTTTAGAGGAAATCCATGGGCTGTGGATTCCGAGCTAGCATGTGTGAGTCTTTCTACTTCGCCACCTTGGCTCTGCCCCCTGGAACAGGCTCCATTTTTAAAACTAATACTCATGCTCTCACTATCAGGAAATATACAGTAGTGAAAGTATTATTCACCAGAATCACGGGTACATGCACTATAAGCTAGATACAAGGAAAAGTTACCTTATCTCTACTTTTTTTTTTAATACTGTGGTTTTGAAAAAAATTGGCTTGGGATTTTGAGGACTTCTTGTTTTTGATTTGTTTTATTTTTCCTTTATAGTTCTAAGTACATGTGATGGAGTTAAATGGGACTGATGCTATAAAAAAACTAAATTAAATTGTAAACCTTCCTTCTCTTCTCAGAGATTGAGGTTATTTAAGAGGTGGGGGAATCACTCCCCTCCCTATCTGATGGTGGAGGTTGTTTGTATGTTTCTTTTTTTTTGCCATGCCTTTGCTGTAAATGTTTGTAAAAGCAAATCTGACAGTTAAATAATTTGATGGAACTAGGATGCTGGAACTCCTAAATTGAAGAAACACAGTAAGTGAGCCAGTAACTGAGAGAGACACCATTTAATTCTCTTAAAATTGCAGGAAAATTCTGAGGGAGCAGTTAAATATAACATATATGGCCTTCAGGCAGTTTTGGAGTGTGGGAGAATTAGAATATCACTGTTTCACGAGGAAAATTTTACCAAATTGATGGATCAAAAAGTACTAATGCTATTGTTGCTGCTGCTGAAAGATTGATAGACTAACCTACTTTCCCACTAATAGAACATAAGCTTCTTGAAATCAGTGACTACCTTGATTTGCCTGATACATTGTAAGTAACTGGTATCTTTCCCCTTTTTCTTACCTCCTTTCCTTTTTTCCTTCCTTCCTTTTTTTCCTTCCTTTTTTCTCCCTATTTTGTCTCATTCATTGACTTCAGAGGAATATGATTGCTGAAAATGATTCCAGTAGTTTTTTCTTACTAGAATGGGATTTAACAAATGAGTGGAAGCAGAGATGAAATTTATACAAATAAGTCTCAATAAATGACACTGTTACATGTGTAGAAAGTATGGGAGCATGGGGAGAAATAATGGCACTAATTGGTTAAAACATTTCTGTGAAATGTATAGAAAAATAATACCTGGATGGGACAATAAAACTTTAATCAAAAATATATCTATGTACAAAAATGGCATTTAATACAATGTGTCAAAGGTACAGCAAAGTGTCAAAATTTCTTCCATAGAAGAATGAAAAATTTATTTTCTCTGAAACAGAGAAATTGAATCTAGGAAGTTTTTGTCGAGAGACACAGAGAACACCAGTTCACAAATAAGGTGAGGATCAGATAGATGAGAATGATAATTTTGTTCAAGGGTGTCTGCTGTGTCTTGAATGACAAACAGTGTGAAAACAGAATCTCATGAGAACTGTGAAAGAAAAGTATCTTCAATGTTTGTACTTTTCTGATCATCTTCTTTGAACATAATTCCTTATTTCTTTCTTTTCCCTTTAATATTCTAGGGAACTATGGTCATCTTCTCATTTGATTTCTTTTTGTTTCCTCCAAGAAATTTTTAATTTTAAAATCAACTTTAGGATGAAGTTTTCTAGATTCGACTCTTGATTTCTTCTTTTTAATCTAATTGCATTTATTTCTATGTAAATAACATGTAGACAAAAAAATGAGCATTTTTAAAATGTTAAAGTTCTAAATTCCTTCCCTCACTTCCTTCCCTTACCCTTAAACAAAGTATAATCTACTTTGTTTTATTATATACAGGTGTAAGTCATGGAAAACATTTTCATATTGTTGCAAAATAAAATGCAGAAAGAAGAAAAAATAAAGAAGTAAAAAGAAAACCTTTAATCTGTATTCAGATTCAGTCAGTTCTTTCTCTGGAGTTGAATAGCATTTTTTCCCCATCATAAGTCCTTCAGAATTATCTTCAATCATTGTATTTTGGAAAATAGCTAAGTCATTTGCAACTGATTATCGTACAATTTTTTCTGTTAGTGTGTATAATGTTCTTGTTCTGTTCATATCACTTTACTTGAGCTCATGTAAGTCTTCCAAGGTTTTTCTCAAAGTATCCTACTCATCATTTCTTATAGCACCTTCTGTCCCAATCATATCCACAACTTATTCTACCATTCCTCAATTGATGGGAATCCCTTCATTTTACAATTCTTTGCCACCACACTAAAAAAGCAATATTTTTATGTATGTAGGTCCTATTTCTTTTTTAAAATTTCTTTGGGTTACAGACCTGGTTATGGTGTGCTGGGCCAAAGGGTATACACAGTTCTATAGTCCTTTGGTCAGAGTTTCAAATTGCTTTCCAGAATGGTTAAATCAGAACAAAATTCCACCAATAGTATATTAATACCTCTATTTTCCCACATCCCTTCAAATATTTCTCATTTTCCATTTCTGCCATATTAACCAATCTGATAGGCATGAAACAGTATCTCAGAGTTGTCTGAATTTGAATTTCTCTTATCAATAGTGATTTAAAACATTTTATATCACTTTTATTTCTTTTTTCTAAGACTTAGCTTTGATTTTCCCCCAAAAGTACTTTGTTTATGTCCTTTGTTTATATATTCATGTTGATATGTTCATATCCTTTGACCATTTATCAATTGAAATTTAACTCAGTTTTTACATATTTGAGAAATGAGCCTTTTATCGGAAAGAATACAATGTAATATTTGTTCAATTTTTTGCTTTCCTTCTAATCTTGGTTATATTGGTTTCGTTTGTGTAATTTTTCAAAATTTGATGTGATTGAAATTATCCATTTATCCATCTTGTAATGCCATCTATCTCCTGTTTGTTCATTAATTCTTTATTTATCCATAAATATGACAGATAAAATATACTGGGCATCTTCTTTTGCTTATTATATCACCCTTTGTGTCTAAATCATGTACCAATTTTGACCTTATCTTGATACATGGCATGAGATATTAATCTGTACTTATCTTCAGGGCAGATGGATAGTGCAGTGTGAAACTGGGTCTGGAGTTAGGAAGACATTAGTTCAAACACAGCTTTAGACATGTATTAGAGGTGTGTCCCTGGCCAAATCATTTAACCTCTTTGTTTCAGTTTCCTCATCTGTAAAATGAACTGGATGAAGAAATGTTAAATTACTCCAGCATCTTTGCAAAGAAAATGCCAAATGGTGTCACAAAGAATTAGACACAATTGAAACTCCTGAATTTCTGCCAAAACATATTCCAGCTTTAATGGAAATTTTTATCAAATAGTTATGTCTTATCCCAAAATATTGAATCTTTTGGTTTTGACAAACACTAGATTACTATGTTCGTACACTGCTGTGCATTGTATAGCTAATCTTTTCCATTGGTTTGCTATTGTTGTTGAGTAACTTTCAGTTGTTTCTGACTCTTTGTGACTCCATTTGCAGTTTTCTTGTCAGAAATACCAGAGCAGTTAACAATTTTCTTCTCCAGTTCATTATACAATTGAAGAAACTGATGCAAACAGCTTTAAGTGACTTGCCCAGGATCTTATACCTAGTAAGAGTCTGAGGACATTCATGAAAATGAGGCTACTACCTACCCCTGGGTTCTACATTCTTTCCATTGTTCTATCTAGCTGCCCAACTCCACTGATACACCGCTTCATTCCTTCGCTAGGACAAGAGCTTTCGATGATTATCACCTTGCAACAAAACGCATTTTGAGATTGGGAACTATTAACACAACACGTTTACTTCCAGTTGTTTTTCATTGGTTCTTTCTGCCTTTATCTTTTCTTCTTTCAGGCAAATTTTGTTATTTTTTAGTAGTTTTATAAAATATATATTTTTTTAGTAATTTGACATGGCACTGAGTAAGTAAATTAATTGTCATTTTTATTATGTCACCTTGGTGGACACATGAAAAATTAATATGTATAATTTTTATGTAATTTATTTATGTGAAAAGTGTTTCTCAATTGCATTCAAATATTTTCTAGAATTGTCTTGACTGATAGACTCCCAAGTATAGTATAATACCCATAGTTATTTTAAATGGAATTTTACTTTTTGTCTCTTCCTTCTGAATTGTATTGATAATATATAAAAATGCTAATGTTTTACATGAGTTTGTTTTATATTCTACATCATTTCTCAAGTCGTCATTTCTTTTAAAACAGTTTTTTCTCTAGACTTTTTAAAGTATACCATCATGTCGTCTGCATTGCTTATTCTTATTTCTTCCTCATTGTTTATTCTAATTCCTTTAATTTCTTTTCCTTGTCTCATTCTTATAGCTAGAACTTCTAGAACCATATTGAATAATAATGGCCATAAGGGGCATTCTTGCTTCACCCTTGATATTATTGGAAAAGCTTATTGCCATTAAAGATAATACTTGCTGATGGTTTTAGATAGATACTATGTTTCTGAAAACTCCATTTAGTTTATGCTTTCTGTTTTTTAATAAAGATGAGTGTTATATTTTGTCAAAAGCATTTTTATTTCCATCTATTGAGATAATCACATGATTTTTGATGTTTATGTTATTAGTGTGGTCAGTTATGCTGATGGTTCTCCTAATATTCCATTTGAGGCATTACTTTATTGTTGTTTAGATGCATTTGGAAGCACTTGCCAGAGCATTTATCAAATCTGTCATCTAGGTTATACCTCCTCTTCTATTTTTTCATCCTTTATCACTTAAAGTATTGATAGAAAATGAGAAAGAATGGAACAAAACTGAGTACAGTATTTGATTGAAAAGTGGAGGATCTAAGAAGGGATAGAGACATAGTACAAAGTATATGGAATAATCACTAATGGTAGAGAAAAAGAAAAATTTACTTATTTGTCCCTCTTTTCTCCTCCAAAGAAACTCATCTTTGTGTTATCCTACAAAGGACATAAGCAGAGTTAAAAGAGTTGAAACATAAGAAAGGTAGGGATATTCTTTTTTATTTTTATTTTAATTAAGTGTATTCTAAGAGAGCACAGCTGGCTTTGAAGCAAGCCTTTCTGATTAAGTGCTGTTTATTCTGTCAAGCCCAAACAAACTAATTGCCAGCTTATTGGAAAAAATGGTTAAATATTATTGATGAAGCATTGTTGAATGAACATAGAGAGGAGAGGTGTTGCATTATGAGTAAACTGGGTAATTATCCCATTTTTTAAAGGAAGAGGATAGAGTTAGTCACCTAGAGTTTGACAGTGGATTTTACACCAATAGCATGATTTTAAAAATATAGAAAGGAAATGCTGACTGCAAAAATTCAGTAAATCTTCCTCAGAAACAGTTTTACAAGAAAGTGAATAGAGTGGTGGCCCAGGACTCAGGATGACTTATGTTCAAAATTAGCCTCTGGAAATTAACTCTAGGTCAGTCATTTAACTTCTCTCTGCATCAGTTTCCTTGATTGCAAAATGGAGTTATTCATAGCAATTACTTTCCAGAATGATCACAAACTGTATATATTTGTAAAATACTTTGCAAATTTTAAAGTACTATATAAATGCTACCTATTCCTATCATAATTACTTTAACAGGATTAGTATATGAGAATGTTGTCTATGTAGTTTACTGAGATTTTAGTATATACTTCATTAAACATTTTATGTTATTCTTAAAGAAAAGATGGCAAAATATGAACCATATAATTGCAAATTTATGTGAGGTTGAAGGACTTTGCACAAATAATAGGATTTTAAAAAAATAGTCCAATTTTGATGCTAGGAAGAAACAGGTGGTACTTAGTGGAGTGCCCCACTAATCTGTATTAAACTATTCTTTCAAATTTTGACAATGATTTGGAGAAGGACATAGATTGCATGGGGGCAGAGTTAAGATGGCAAAGAAAAGACAGGAGCTTTCCTGAGTTATCACTCAAACCTCTATGAAGAACTTTAAATAATGCCTCCAAAATAATTCTGGAGTGCCCAAAACCACAAAAGGACAGGGTGATACAATTTTCCAGTCAAAGGCAACTTAAAAGGTTGGCAGGGAAGTTCTCTCTTTTTTACTTATTTTTTTTTAATGTTCTACAATCACTACCATAAAATTTAGATTTTAACACCCCCCCCCACAGATACCCTCCACTACCCACCTCCCTCCTCAAGATGGCATACAATTCTATATAGGATCTATCTATACTTTCCTATTGAATACATTTTCACTATAGTCATGCTGTGAAGTTGAACTAAAATAAATGGAAGAAAAAAAGTATAACAAATCAAAACATAATACACAAACACACACACACACACACACACACACACACACACACACATGATCTGTTACATTCTGCAGATGAATTCCATAGTTCTTTCCCTGAGTGTGGAAGGCATTTTGCCTTGGAAAACCCCTAGGATTTGTTTTTCTTTTTAATTTCTTGCATTATCACAAAGTTCCAAGTCTACCAGAAAAAACTCTTCACTCTGTGGTCGTGGTCATGCAGTGCACAAAGTTCTTCTGGTTCTGCCTCTTTCTCTCAGCATCATATCATATAAGTTCTTCCAGGTCTCCCTGAAGTCTTCTTGTTCATCATTTCTTATGGCACAATAGTAATCCATTATATTCATATACCATAATTTATTCAGCCATTCTCCAATTGATGGACATCACCTTGATTTCCAGGTTTGGCCACCACAAAGTGAGCTGTTATAAATATTTTTGTACATGCAGAACCTTTTCCCATTTTTATGATCTCTTGGGATTATAGTCCTGGAAGCACTATTTCTGGGTCAAAGGGTATGTACATTTTTGTAGCCCTTGGGGCATAGCTCCAAATTACTTTCCATAATAGTTGCATCAGCTCACAGCTCCACCAAAAATAAATTAGGGTTCCAAATCTCCCACATCTTTTCCAATATTTATCTTTTACTGTTTTTGTCATGCTAGCCAATCTGATAGGTTTGATGAGGTATTTTAGAGTTGCTTTGATTTAGAGCAATTTTTCATATCATTACAGATAGCTTTAATTTATTCCTCTGAAAACTGCCTATTCATATTCTTTGACCATTTAGCAATTGAGGAATGACGTTTTTGTTCATTTGACTCAGTTCTCTATATATTTTAGAAATGTGGCCTTCATCACAGACAGTAGATGAAAAAATTCTTTCTTAGTTTTCTGATTTCTTCCTAATCTTGGTTCATTGGGTTTGGTTGTGCAAAAACTTTTCATTTTAATATAATCAAAATTATCCATTTTGCACTTCATAATGTTTTCTATCTCTTGTTTAGTCAAAAATACTTCCCTCCTCTGTAAATCTGATAAAGACTATTACTTGCTCCACTGATTTGTTTATAGTGTCAATATTTATACCTAGATTATGTACCCATTTGGACTTTATTCTTGTGTACAGTGTTAGGCATTGGCATAATCCCAATTACCACCACATTTTTATCCAGTTTTTTTCCAGTAATTTTTGTCAGACACAGAGCTTTTATACCAGAACCTGGGGTCCTTGTGTTTATCAAAACTTAGGTTGCTATATTCATTGACTACTGTGTCTTGACTACTTAACATATTCCATTGGTCTACTCCTCTGTTTCTTAACCAGTACCAAGTGCCTTTATAATACAATTTGAGGAATGTTGGAGCTAGGCCACCTTCCCTAACAATTCTATTTAGTAGCTCCCTTGATATTCTGGACTTTTATTCTTCCAGATGAAATTTGGTATTATTTTTTTCTAGCTCTAAAAAAAATTATTGTCTGACAGTTTGATTGATATGGCACTGAATAAGTAAATTAATTAGGTAGAATTGTCATTTTTACTATGTTGGCTACAAGAAACTGAAGTTTTTCCACTATGTAGGTCTGACTTTATTTTTATGAAAAGTATTTTGTCATTGAGTTCATATATTCCCTAGTTTAGTTTTGGCAGGTAGATCCCAAATATTTTATAGTGTCTACCCTAACTTTAAAAGAGATTTCTCTTTCTATATCTTGCTGTTGGGCTTTGTAATTGATATATAGACATACAGAGGGGCAATTAGGTGGTGAAGTGGATAGAGCACCAGTGGAGGAGTCAGGAGGACCTGTGTTCAAATCTCACCTC
>JAQQSK010012193.1:0-11971 GCA_028658325.1 Potorous gilbertii
AGAGACAGAGAGCACAGGGTGAGTTGAATAGGATGGGATCATATCTTTAAAAAATGAAATTAAGAGGTGAGAGAAATATATTGGGAGGAGAAAGGGAGAAATGGAATAGGGCAAACTATCTCTCATAAAAGAGGCAAGTTAAAGACTTTTTAGTGGAGGGATAAAGAGGGGAGGTGAGAGAAAAAACATGAGACTTACTCTCATCACAATTGACTAAAGGAAGGAATAAAATGCACACTCATATTGGTATTAAAACCTATCTTACAATACAGGAAAATGGGGGAGAAGGGGATAAGCAGGGGAGGGGATGATGGAAGGGAGGGCAATGGGAGGAGGGAGCAATTAGAAGTCAACACTCTTGGGGAAGGACAGGGTCAAAAGAGAGAATAGAAGCAATGGGGGGCAGAATAGGATGGAGGGAAATATAGTTAGTCTTATACAACATGACTATTATGGAATAAATCATTTGAAGAACACCACAGATATGGCCTATATTGAATTAATTGCCTTCCCAATGGGGATGGGTGGGGAAGGAGTGAGGAAGAAAAGTTGGAACTCAAAGTTTTAGGAACTGTTGAGTATTGTTCTTGTATACAACTAGGAAATAAGAAATACAGGTAATGGGGTATAGAAATTTATGTTGTCCTACAGGACAAAAGAGAAGATGGGGATAAGGGAAGGGAGGAATGTTAGAAGGGAGGGCAGGTTGGTGATAGGGGTAATTAGGATGCTCGGCATTTTGGAGTGAGTGAGGGGAGAAATGGGGAGTAAACAAAAGATAAAATAAATTTAAAAAAAGAAAAGTTTTGGGAGCTTATAAAAGTGAATGCTATCTTTACATGTAATTGGAAAAAAACAGATACTCTTAAGTGGGGATGGGGAAGAAAAGTATTGGGAGTTTCTCTGCTCCATGTTTGACACATGCTCCAGGAGACAAATATTGTTCAGTTCAAGAAATAGCTGCCTCAGTACCCCTGAGCAGGGAATCACCAATTATTTCTACTCTTTTCTACTTTCTCTGCCTTTTATTCAATATTTTCTCATCCATATCATTCTTGGGAGGATAGGCAGTTTCTTCTTCCCCAGAGCATCTAGCTTTTTCTTCAAGTAAAATTTCAAATACATTATTTAGTTTGAATTATCTAGGTGCCCTTCTCTATCCCTTTCTCCTCTGTGTAACACTTTTATTCTCTATCATGAAAACAAGGGTTATCTTCCCTTCTCCACTACAGGACCCTTTTTCTTCCCAATGAATCACTGCTTCTGCTTCCTTTATCCTCCCTAAAGGCCTGCATTATGGACAGGTATGCTTGAAGTCTCTTCACCTTTCTGTCTAGGAGGAAGCCTAGCCTACACCTGAAATACAGATAACTGTCCCTCAACTGGATCTCAAATGCAAACATCATTTGCACGATGTAAGATGCTGCACAATTTCTCCCACTCTCCACAATGGTTGACATTTTCAGCCTTGTTTCTTGAAAATGCTCATTTGTATTTATACCAACTCTAAGTAAGGTGCTCTTTCTACTACAGTGACAGAGAGTATATATAATATTGTGGGTGGTGAAGCACTGCTTTCTCTGATGCTATTTCTGTTAATAACACAAAACTAGGGCATGGATCTAGTTCCCAAAGACCCACTGACTCATCACCAGCATGCCTTGTATAGGCAAATGGTTTATTCACGGATGCTATATTACACCCTTTCCATTTAATGGGTGACAGGCACAGTATGAGTCCCAATTTCCATAAAGAGAAACCAAGACCCAGAAAGGGGAAGTAGCCAATTTTGAATTCTGTTATATTTGGGGAATTTTTGAGAGGATGAGGGAACTTTCTAACAAACAATGGAGGTCATTGATGCTCTAAATTCAGGTCTCTCTACCAGTTCTCTCTTCCTGTAAAAGGTACTCCATCAAGTACAAAGTGGGATTTGCTGATGAGGTATTTCTCAAGTTTGGTGGTAACTGTGTGACATCAACTTGCCCCATAGATAATCATGTCTTCTAGAGCCTTTCATAGGTTATTTGCTTCCGTTTGAATTAGTGATGAATGACTTGGCATATTTCTTCTGATTACACACTTAATATCCAATCTGCCTAATTCCAATGTTTTCTTCCTTGATTTTTCACCTAGCTGTAGGAATCAGCAAGCACTTCCTTAATAAGAATACTATCCCTTCTCACAAAAACTGCTATGCAATTTCTCTACGCCCATGACAACCTTACCAAGCATTTCTCCCAACGTTTCAAATACACAATTTTTCATAAATATCTCTGCATAGCTTGTCTTTATCACCATTTCATATTATATTTCATTCTGTCTTTGTACCTTTCCATCGCAAATGTGACTTTTCTGAAATCTCTGCAAAATAATCTGGAGGGTTTTGAAAAGATAAGTTGAAAATAAGATGACATTAGAACAGAATGACTTAGCCAGCATGTGATATGGTCAAAAATGAAGCTAATGGAATAGGACAAGATAGGGGAAAAATAAATTATAGGGAGAAAAACATATATGCATGTAGAAAGAAAAATGACTAAAAATACAGAAATAGTAGGTTCAGCTCTCTCTTCCGTTCATCTAACCATTCAAAATCTTGTTCCACATTCAGCTGATATTATAGTTGGAGTCCTACTATGACTGGCAGTCTATTTCCACTAGTCACCTGGCTTCTCAGAACTTTCACCACTGACAATTTTCATTCATACTTTCAAAGCGATGATGAGTACTTTGAAAAGGTTCATTCCCAAAAAGAGGAAAAAGGAAAGGTTCATTCTTTTGTTTAAAAATCTCCTTTTAAATCTGAGGCAAGTCACTTTCCTTTGACTTCGTCTTCATCACTTCTAGTTGGAATGCTCTTAATTCTCACCAGCTCATTCAGAAAGCCAAAGGTATAATTTAGAACAACATGAACGCCAAAGGGTAACAGTGGGAAATTGAGTAGAACCATTCTGTCTGAGTTCTGTGTCCTGGTGTCTACACTGTTATTTGAAATTGGGAGAGGAGGGAAAGGAGGGAAGAAGGCAAAGGAAAAAGCTAAAGGTACATTCATAAAGTGTGATTCTGGGCAGCCTATGAGTGAGAAATAGTGCAACCCGAGAACAAAGAAAAGAGACAAGACAGAATACACGTCTCTCTCTATTTCTGTTTAATCTATGGAAATCATTGGAAGAAACATCTTGTAATGGATGGAGAGCTAGCTTTGGAGTCAGAAAGAGATGATTTCAAGTCGTGTCTCTAATTTCTATGTATGACTTTCACCAAGCTATTTAACCTCTCGGTACTCCATCCCTTAGGGAAGAAAGTCTCTAAGACTCGAAACTGAACACAAGTTACTTATCTGCATTAAGCGAAGGAGTTCTTGCCCAAAAGGATAATCCAGATCAATAAAAAGTGAGAAAAACAGAGACTGAGAGAGGGAGACACAGAGAGACCAAGAGATAGAGACAGAGAGAGAAAGAGAGAGACAGAGAGAGAGAGAGAAGAGATGCAGAGAGAGAGAGGCAGAGAGAGATACATACATACATATATATATATATATATATATATATATATATATATTATTAGCAATAATTGTTCTGCTCTCATATAGCACACAAAACCAGGTGATAACATGGAAATCACAATTACATAAATGCTGCCTCTGCCTTATCATGACCTTCTCTGCCATCCATCTGTACCCTCAAAGCTAGCTGAGTTCAGCATATCCTGAGAGTTGGTCAGCAGTACTTTACAACCATATATTCCAAGCCACTCCCCCCCTTTTACTTTCCTTACCAATTCATTTATTGGTCTAAATTATGTCCTTGAGAGAAATATTGGCTCAGTGGATAAAGTATTGGACCTGGAACCAGGAAAATCTGAGTTTAAATTCAGCCTCAGACACTTACTAGATATGTGACCCTGGGTAAGTCATTTAACCTCTGTCTTATTCCATTGGAAAAGGAGGACAGATAGGTGGCACAGTAGATTGAATATGGACCTGGAGTCAGAAAGACATATTCCTGAGCTCAAATCTGGCCTCAGGTACTTACTAGCTGTGTGACTCTGGGCAAGTCACTTAACCCTGTTTGCCTCTGCTCTTCATTTGTCAAATTAGCTGCAGAAGGAAATGGCAAACCCCTCCAGTATTTTTGCCAAGAAAACCCTATCACAAAGAGTCAGACACAATTGAATGACTGAACAACAACAAATTATGTCATTGAAAGACATACAGAACATTTTAAACATTTGAAGACAGCCATTGTCTGCTCTTTTCTAACATAAACACCCTCAGACCATTTTATTCTTCCTCACATGAGATGCTTTCCAAAACATCCTCCACCCTGGATATACTCTTGGAGTAAATGACTCTAGACTTAAGCTTCAAATCTGCCACTTACTTCTTATGTAACCTTAGCTGATTCAATTCAATAAGCACTTAAGTGCCTACTATGTGCAAAGCACTGGGCTAGATGCTGGCCATATGAAGACAAAAATGGAAAACTAACCTCTTCCTTCAAGCAGTTTATATTTTACTATAAAATAATTCATATGACATCTCTGCTCCTCATATGGAAATTTAGCAGGTTGGGGTAGATGAATTAAATATAATTCCTTAAATTAATGCAGCCTCAAATTGCATTAGTTTAATTTTGTTATTATTAAATTTGTTATATTTGTTATTTTTGTTATTATTTGCAAATGCATTACAATAAATGG
The DNA here is from genome assembly GCA_028658325.1 of Potorous gilbertii. NCBI lineage: Eukaryota > Metazoa > Chordata > Mammalia > Diprotodontia > Potoroidae > Potorous > Potorous gilbertii. The sequence continues at coordinate 4,705 of JAQQSK010012193.1, forward strand.
TTCATTTAAAGTTTATGATCAACTGCAACACCTAGGTCTTTTTTACATAAACTATTGAAAAATCATATTTTTCCATTCTCTGATACTTTTTCTATTTTCCATTTTACAAAAATTACTGACAATGGTTCTGGGATCATATCTGCAATTTCCTTCAAGAGAGAATTGAAATGTGTGCCAGGAGATGCATTCATTTAAATGGATTCTGTCTTTTCACTCATTTTTAGACTGCAATTCTCTCTTTGCATGAATGGATCTAGTCATCCCTCTGAAGCAACATGCCATGCTTTACACACAGTAAGTGCTTAATAAATGTTTGTTGAATTGGTTTTGAATGTGATTTTCCTTTTTAGAAAAGAAGCAAAAATAATCGAAAAACATGTTTTCTCTCTATCATCAGTTAACATTATGCTATCTTTCCAAAGCACAATCCCATCCTCAATTTATTCTTGCTTCAAACATAAGTAAATTAATCAAACAAGACACTCTTCAGCATGTTTCAAGAGTTCTTGCTTATTCAACCTCAAGCCTTCCTAACAATACAGGTCTCTAGACATTGAGAGCAATGGAGAACAGTTTTATAAGCCTCTGCCTAATGGCGCCTCATGGCGCCATCTTGTGGCATTCCTTCCACTCTACCTTTACAGAAGAAAAGTCTGCCTATTTCAGAGACTTAACATCCTTGCTTTGGATTCATTTGTAACTTTCAGCCTAAAATGTTTTACATTCCTACCTTTGCCTGAGAATAGAACAGTGCTTCTCCTTCCACGTGTCTCAACACTGAGATACAAAATCACAGCAGGCTCAGAGGAAGACTATTTTGATGTCATTTAATCCAGGTGCTGTTTCAAATGGCCCCAGTTCTCAGGGGGACTGTCACATATCTATTATGAACATGATGTTGCTGAGTGCTATTTTTTGCATTTGAAATTAGCTAGCCAAGAGAAAAGAAAAACATATGTGGTTCAAGGAACTTTTCAGGAGTTTCCCATCTGAAGACTGTACTATGAACTTCATTCCACCCATGGGCATTTATCAAAAAGAATTTATCCAGGTTTGGTCATACTAAACTCCTTTGAGACCTCTCCCTCACAGATGTGAATGAATAAGAATCTGGCAAAACACTATATGTGCTGAAAACAGGAAAGTTAATAAATTTTCCAATAAGCTCAATGACAGTGAAGGAGTAGGGGAAAAGGCAGGGAGGAAGCCACACATTTTTTATGTCATCAATTCACATAATAGTTTTTCCATCTGCAAAATAGTAACAGAACAGCTCATGATTGATCTCTAAAATTGCTTTGTCCTCACAAGAATTTAGATGGATATGAAACAAAGTTAGCCAGGACACATTTTAAAGGAATGTACCACATAATTGTTCTGATTTTGAAGGTATAAAGAGGTCAAGCATGGAGCTGGGAAATACCATTCCTTCTTTGGAAGAAGATAAAATCCAAAGTTTTTAATCTGACATTGAATGGATTCATGGACATACATTGAATAAGTTCTTTTAGTACTTTCACAGAGCTAGGAATGCATTTGATCTCATTTCAAAAGAGATTTTATTCTCTCCTAATACCACCTTTTGCCCCTCACCCCCAACACAGACACAGACACACACACACACACACACATTCATAAAAAGTGACTTGCCAAACAAATTTGCTAAGAATGCATATGACTTGAACTGAAAGATGATTCTAAAGTCTTCTCATTGCCCCCACTTTAAAGAATGAAAAATATGAAGAAGTCAGAGGACAGAAAGAGAAACAAAGGTATGGTTGAAGCAACTGAAAACTACTATCCAGTAGTTATGGTATTGATTGTCCTGTTGGATGGTACAAAGGCATTTTAGGCTCTTATCCTTAGAGTGGATAATTAAAGTATATCATATGCTGCTTAAGATAAATAGATCAAATATGTCTTTGGAAGGAGCTGCTCCTTCTCCCAAACTGAATTTATTTTATGTATTGATCAACTTATGCAATAACTGTATACAAGTCCCCAGCACAGAGGAGGATAGTGTGGCCTGTGAGTGGATGAACTCCCAAGAAATTGTTTCTGCACATCAGGGCATATCAAGGTATAGGATGAGGCAAACCGGTTCTTCGGGTCACTAAGTTCTCCCTCCAATTGTGGTATCTACCACAGCATTTTTGCTGTTCCAGCAGATCAGCCAGAAGCACCATCAAACCAGAAAACTTCAGGGTAAAATATTGCAAGTACTCTAAGAAATTAAAGAAACAATGCAAGTCTTCCCAGAAATAAGTATCACCCACTGGCATGTGCTTTTCACCTTGTGTGGCCCTTGATGAGATTACTGGCTTATCATATAATGCAGGAAATACTTCTCCTCCTCACTTGGCATTACTTGGCATATCATTGCCCCCTCACAATTGACCCATAAGATAGTCACCAAATCGGACCTCCAAAAGTGGGGAGGAACATACAGCTTGATCTAGATACCAAGGCACAATGGATGGAAAAAATGTCTCTTTAGGTCCACTTTAAAAAAAAATAGGGAGCAAAGTTCCTATCACAGCTTTTAATACATTGAAAGCCTTCACCACTTAGGACCATGCTCACCACTGACTCCAGGCCACCATAGTCATGACAAACCTCTAAGACTATGATTTACAGAGCAGGTATCAATCCGCATTGCTAGGGGCAATTTTCTCATCTAGAGTTTCATAAACCAAACGAATCATACATCCAGTTTGAAAAGTCACAGGTGTAGCTTAGCTCTCTATATTTTTTTAAAACAAAGCACCAAGGCTCAGACTGGGGAGGGAGTCAATGGGCTAGATCAAGGGTTCTTAGCCTGGAGTGTATGAGATTTTTAAAAAACATTTTGATAATTGTATCTCGATATAATTAGTTTCCTTTATTATCTTATGTATTTTATTTTATGCATTTAAAGACGTTATTCTGAGGAGTCCTTAGGTTTCACCAGACTGTCAAAAGGGTCTATGACACAAATGGAATTTAAGAACTCCTGAGCTAATCCACATCCAGAGAAATAACTATGGAATCAGAACACAGAATGAAGCAGACTATTTTCTCTTGTGTTATGTTTTGGTTTGGTTTGGTTTGGTTTTTCTCATGACTCCTCCCATTCATTTTAATTTTTCTATGTAATATGATTAATGTGAAAATGTGTTTAATAAGAATGTGTATGTAGAACTCATATAAGATTGCATGGCATCATGGGAATGGAGGAGGAGAGGGAGAAAAATTTAAAATTTATTGAAGTGATTGTTGAAAACTAAAGAAAAATTAATTAATTATTTTTAAAAATAACACCTGGGCTAAATGAAGCCCTTATTTGGATTTTAGCCAAGAACTCTCATAGAGCAGCCATCTCTGACTTGGTCAAGGAAGAGATCTGACTGCCTAGGACCAAACTGAGTGTCCTTTTGGGCACCAATTCCTCCCTTTCAGCTATGTGAAACAGATACTAATAATCCTAGTACCAGAGAGGTAGAGATTATGGGTCAACATTGGCATCTGGAATTTGGCACCATTGGAATTTGGGTGTTGGTACAAAAAGTTAAAGGGGACCTTCCCCAATCTCATGCAATGGCTGGATTACACAGGACCATTCAATTGATCCTCCTTACTACTGTGGAGAAGAGAAATGGGTAATATTTAGCCAAGCCCTTCACAATTCCCAAAAGGATATGTTCCGATTTTTTCACAACTGTGCAATGAAGTAGCAGTCATTAGTTAACATAGGATCTCAGGAATACTAATTCTTTCTGGACCATCACTATGTATGATAATTTCACAGAAGATCTCAAAGGTCACCATACTTAAAACTTACAATACTGAGTCATCTGAAGCTTGATCTTGAGAGTCAGAAATAAGTGATCTGTGAGGCAGAATTTGAAGAATGTTTGGTCTAGGAAGAGGTAGAGGGAGGGACTTCTCATCACCCTCTTAAGCAAGTAGCAGAGTAGACAGTCCATAGGGAGTTGTCCCACTGTGGGGAATCCAAACGCAGTACAGCTCCCCTCATCTCAAAATGAACCAGCTTCACCCAGTCGTGCGCTGGCTTCTGTTGGATGACTTTGCAAAATGTTATATGACTCTCCACAACTCTGCCCATGATCAAAGGTAGAATTAAATGTGTGTGCACATTACCATATAAGCGCAAACAAATCTTGCTAGATCTGCCCTCCACTGGTTCATTTACCTCATATTATCAAAAGTTATGCAAAATGAAAGCAATTATCAAAACATGAACCCACTAAGGTTATAAATGATTACATTCATTAGTGTGATTCAATGAAAATTATTTCAAATATACATAGAATTTCTTTTGGACTATTTTAAAATAAAAATGGATATTTCCTCCTCTGGTATTTCTTTCACCTCAAAAGATATTATTCTTCATTTGTTCCATATTAAAACCAATCACAAAATTTCAAAAGTAATATCATATTCTCAAAGCTTAAGTTGGTGAAACATCTTTCTACCATGTATTACTGAAAATGTTCCCACTTACAAGATATAACGTAATAAACAGAACCAAGAAAGGGCACAGATGCGTTATGGCGAGGGCAAGAATGCTCTAAGATTCAGAGTGACTAGATTCAATTTGTTTTCATCGTAAGTATTTATAGCTTTATCCTTGAGATTAGATGTATATTGTACTGAAATAACCCATAAGCTATTGTGACAGTTGACCTGATATATGTCTGGTTCTTTTTATCACCAAAAAAGCAATAACCCAGCTCCTTTAAAACTGCATCCAAAAGTTGCTTCTTTGAATGAAGGAAAAAAGGATTTATTAAATATTTCCTATGTGCAAAGCACCATGCTAAGTGCTGGGGATATAATAGAAAAGTTAGATGGTCTCTCCCCTCAAGGAGCTTCTGTTTTAATGGAAAAGTCAATAGCATGAAAGGTTTCAGCTACAAGTTAGATGTAAAGGTCCCACGATTCCTACAGAGCAGAGACAAAGTAGATATTAATATCTCTTCTACAATATCTAGAAAGTTTACCAAGAGATAAAAAATCTTAATACAGCCCAGGTAATGGACTGCATATTGGCTCTCCATGTACTAAACTCTTAGGATTCCTTCAGCTTTCAAATCCTTTGGGAGTACTCAGCATAAACAAATGAAACAAGGACGTTTTCATGGTAAGTGACCAGGAAGCTCTGGTCTGGAATTCAAATTTGTTTTGTAGAATCATCCCAGAGAAAGAAATTTTTTGAATGTGGTAGACTCCTTCTCAAAATGTCTGGGGGTACTTAGTTCCATCTCAAACTTCTTTCCCAACCATCCTAGCTCAGCTGCCATGAAACTATTGTTTCATTAATCTCAATGAGACTGTTTTACCTGCATGGTGCCCATTTTACTTCATTGCTTTCAAGCAAATGATTAAACTGTGAAGATGGTGTACAGATGAGTAATAAATGTACCAGGAAGCAGACTCGTGGAACCAACCTGCCAATAAGACTTCCTGGGTTTCTCACCAGCTAAGTCATCTTCCACATTGAATGGTAGTGATCAGTTTTGCTAAATTTCTCATGGATCAATACTTCCAGACTTCCTCTGAACATTTATCCTGACATTTAAAAGACATAAGACAAATAAAAATTTTTCTGGATGTTTTTCTAGTGTCCTGATTACAAACCTGTTTTTATCAAAAACAAAGAGTTTCCTCTAAGACTCAAAATTAACAAGAATATTGCTAAGAATCATAGAGATGAACGTGACATCATAATTAAGTCCATTCACTCGATCAACAAACATTTATTAAGCATCTACCATGTGTGAGGCAACAGAATTGCAATAGTTTAGGTGAGAGGGAAGGCTGAAGCATGAGTGGAGAGGGGATTGATGCTGAGATAATTGAGGAGACAGAAATAAGAAGACAATTACTGATCATGACATTTGAGGGTAAGGAGGATCAAAGATAATCCTAAGGTTCCAAACCTCGGAACATATAAAAGAATGGTAGTGTCCTCCACGTAAATAAGGTAGGCAGGAAAAGGTATGGGTCTAGAGGATAAGACACCATAGAAGTTCCAGAATATAAATGGGCCAATATGGCATCATCATCTTCATCTGGAATAGTGGATAAAATGCTGGACTGGGAACATTCCAATCCTCCCTCAGACACTTGCTAGCTGTGTGATCATGGGCAAGTCACCTCAGGCTCAGTTTCCTCATCTATAAAATGAGGAAAATAATATCATCTAACTCACTTTGACATGGTGAGAAAATAGCATATGTAAGGTGCTTTGTAAACTTTCAAAGTATTATATAAGTGCTAGCTGTTATTATGTACTCACAAGACCTTCCTCCAAAATCAAATATTAGAACAGTAGTTCTCCAAGGATGTGCCTGTGTACATTCCCCAGCAGTTTATTGCCTTCTCTTTCTGGGCTGGTCTCATGATAGCCCATCCTATCCATTTTCTTCCCCCTCCCCCGAAATACTGGGCTAAGAAGGGTAAGTGTGGGAAAGGGGAATGAGAGTTGAGTCCAAAGGTAAATCTAGAGACCTAATTGCCTGGAGAGTTCTACTTTCAATGGGCAATAATTCTTCATGGAAAGAATATTGTGCTGTGAGCAAAAAAAAAAAATTGAGAGCCACTCCATGAGAAGTATTCCTCCCAGAGTCATCTAGTCTGGATAAAATTTTGGCTACTTGTCCTAAGGACTCACTAGAGCCAAAAAACAAAGGACACAGTAAGCCTTCTCTGACTCTAGTTCTCAACAAAGTGAAATGACCAAATATTTCTCTACCAATTAATCTAATAAAGGAGAGCCTGGCCAGTTGGATGTGATGATGATCCTGGAGGTAGAAAGACAAGCTCAAATCCTACCATTGACACATTTAAGTCTGGAACCAGAAGGAAATCATTAGGACTCAAACAAGCTCTAGAATTTCTTTACTAAAATAAAGACCACTGAGATCTCAGGGGAGGCCATTCCCTTATGGACAAGCAGAGAAAATCCAAGGGCCTTAAGACCACCTGACAATGTGTGGCAGCTGTGGAAGAATGAATAGAGAGCAGGCCTTGGATTCAAGGAGGCCTTGATTCAAATCCTGTCTCTGCCATATGTTGGCTGGGGGACACTAGGCAAGTGAACTGTCTTCTGCCACAAGCAACTCTCTATGAGTATAAGTTACAGAGCAGGAGCTGATCTTCACTGGAGGAGGGCATTTCCTACCTGGGAGTTCCCAATACTAATAAAGTCATGGAAGGAAGGAACAGAGGGAGGTGAGGAAGGAAGGAAGGAAGGAAGGAAGGA
>JAQQSK010012194.1:0-11971 GCA_028658325.1 Potorous gilbertii
GGTTTTGTTTTGTGATTTCTTGGTTTCTCAGAAAGTCATTGGCCTCCATCTGTTCCATTCTAATTTTGAGAGAACTATTTTCTTCAGTGAGCTTTTGCACCTCTTTTTCCACTTGGCTAACTCTGCTTTTGAAAGCATTCTTCTCCTCATTGGCTTTTTGAACCTCTTTTGCCAATTGAGTTAGCCTATTTTTCAAGGTATTATTTTCTTCAGCATTTTTTGGGTCTTCTTTAGCAAGATGTTGAACAGCTTTTCATACTTTTCTTGTATCTCTCTCATTTTTCTTCCCAGGTTTTCCTCCCCCTCTCTAACTTGATTTTCAAAATTCTTTTTGAGTTCATCCATGCCCTGAGCCCCCTGAATATCTATTTTGGATATTTGGGATACAGAAGCCTTGACATCTATGACTTTTCTTGATGGTAAGCATTGTTCTTCCTCATTTGAAAGGATGGGAGGAGATATCTGTTCACCAAGAATATAACCTTCTATGGTCTTATTTATTTTTTCCCTTTTCTGGGCATTTTCTCAGCCATTTACTTGACTTCTGAGATTCCTCTTCATCCTCACCTCACCTCCAGATCCACCCAGCTAGTGCTTGGGGTCTGAGATCCAAATGCTGCTTCCCAGCCTCAGAGCTTTCAGGAAGGGTGGGACTACTATGCAGTGTGAGATTAAATTCAGGTGCTCAATTGGGTCAGGGCTACTACGTGGGGGTTCAGTTCCCTCATGTGGTTTATCAGGAGATCTTCAACAACGGATTGGAGCTCCTGCCTGCTTTTGGGAGCCCCTGTCTGCTGCTGACTCCTGAGGGGGCCTGAGTTATAGAGAGACCACTATCCCCTCTTGGCAAGCAGAAAAGATCCTCTCACTGACCTTTGGTGCCTGTGAGTGGAGGGAACTGCGGTGCTGCTGGAGGTTCCAACCCTGAAGTCTGTTTGGATCTGCTCCTCTCAGTGCCACATGGTCAAGGTAGGGCTTGGCTCTGCTCTGGGTCTGGTGCAAGACAAACCTTTCGTGTCAGTTTTTCAGGTCCCTCTAGAACAGATATCTCCCTCACTCTGTTTTTCTGTGGCTTCTGCTGCTCAAGAATGTGTTGGGAGTTCTTCTTTACTGGTATTTTATGGGCTGTGGATTAGGATCTAGCATATGTGAATCTCTGCCATCTGGGCTCCTCCCCCTCAAATCACTTTTAATTAGAGAGATGCAGATCAAAACAACTCAGAGGTACCACATCACACCTATTAGATTGGAAAACATGACAGAACAGGAAAATGATAAATTTTGAAGAAGATGTGGGAGTGTTGGAACACTAATTCATTGTTGGTGGAACTGTGAGCTCATCCAACCATTCTGGATAGCAGTTTGGAACTATGCCCAAAGGGCTAAAAAGATGTGCATACACTTTGACCTAGCAATATCACTTCTAGTACTATATCCCCAAGAGATCATCAAAACAGGAAAAGGTCCCCCATGTACAAAAGTATTTATAGCAACCCTCTTTGTAGTACCAAAAGCTGGAAATCAAGGGGATACCCATCAATTAGGAAATGAGTGAATAAATTGTGGCATATGAATGTAATGGAGTACTATTGTGCCATAAGAAATGATGAACCAGAAGGCTTCAGAGAGGCTTGGAGGGACTTATATGGTCTGATGCTGAGTGAAAGGTGAAGAGCCAGGAGAACTTTATGCACTGCTATGATCACAGTGTGTGAGGTTTTTCTGGTAGACTTGGAATTTCATAACAATGCAAGAACTTAAAAAAAAATCCCCATGGTCTTCCAAAGCAAAATGCCTTCCACACTCAGAAAATGAATTATGGAATTCATTCACAGAATGTAGCAGATCATTATATGTGTGTGTGTGTGTGTGTGTGTGTGTGTGTGTGTGTGTTATGTTTTGATTTGTTATATGATTTCTTCCATTTATTTTAGTTCATCTATACAGCATGACACTAGTGAAAACATATTCAATAGGAAAGTATGTGTAGATCTTATATAGAATTTGTGTGCCATCTTGGGGGTTAGCGGGATGGTGGGAGGTAGCTAGGGGGGGAAAATCTAAGTTTTATAGTAGTTATTGTAGAAAATTTAAAAAAAGTAATATGAAAGGAAACTTACTTGCTATATGACCTTCAATAAGCTACCTCTCTCAGCCTCAAGGATCTCATTTGTAAAATGGTGCTCTTGTGAGTATCAATGACGTTACATATATAATGTTCTTTTTAAATAGCAAAATAATTGAATTTAGATGGCAAAACATCTTCATCTCTGAAGAAGTACAGCGTTTGTAGGTACTTAGTTTTGACTCTACTGCTTCTCAGCTAAACATATCTGCAGCAGTTTCCTATTCCCTTTGAAGTGACCTTCAAACAATATACAAAATGCTGCGTCTTCCTTTGCTCATGTCCTAATTGTTCTACTGTAACACATACGTACACATACACACATACATGCAACATAGATGCTGAAAGTGGCAGGACACACAACTTAACTTGAAGTTATCCTAGGATCACAGTTTCAGTCCAACTTCCAATAGGAAATGAGGCCCTTCACAAGACGGATATTGAAATCAACCAGTGGGCCTCTTTGGGCTGTTTAAATCTTCCCCTTCCTCATTTCCATCTAAGGTTGATTGTAAACCCTTTTATTCTTTTCTTCTAAGCATCATGTAATGAAAACATTTTGTTTAAGAATCCAAATACTTCCAATAATGGATTGCTTTAACAACCTTAAAATAAACATATGATTCTTATTGTGAATCTTGCTATGTATTTCTGGGAATAGCATTCTATCATCTGCAGATGAGTAATTTCTTAGTAGGAGGAGAATTTCTCTAATAGATATAATTCTTTAGTTCCTTGTGTCTTTTGGGATCTATTGTTTCTTCTTTTGTGTCAAGTAATATGTATCTAGTAAAAGTATGGTACCTTATTTCATCCCTTCTTTATATAAAATATTTAAAGACTGTGTTTTATTATCTTTCATGTTTGCTGGAGCCAATCACTTAACCTCTGTTTCTCAGTTTCCTCATTTGATAAATGATGAGTTTGGATTAGATTACTAAGTTCACCTTCTAGGTTGGGGGTTCTTATGACAGAAATGAATTTCACTTATTAAACAATTGTGCTCAACCCTTATTTTCTTCCTGTCTTAATTTGGAACTCTAAAATATATATTTGCCAAAAAAATCCATTTTATCTTCTTCTCCTATCAGTGTTCCTTCTGACTCTAAAAGCCTAGTGTGGTAAGTATTAAGCATCCCTTTAAGTCTTTAATAAAGACTTGTTCAGCAAGTTAATGATATTCTGGAGCTGCTCCCTTTTATCCTTGACTTCCCTTTATTGTTGAACAATCCATTCTTATGATTTTCATGTATTTTTCACTTAAGTCATTTAAGTATCTGGATAGATTCTCCCAAAATATAGTTACTTTGAAGAACTGCCATTTAGCAATTTAGTGTCATTGAAGTAAATAATAAGAATCTCAGTAGAAACATGGAAACTGCTTCAGTGCACTGAAACACTTATTTTGATACTTTTTGTAGTTGGAGCCATGGTACAAATTGTCCTTGTTCTTAATGGATACTTCTAGAGATTCATCAGCTTGCTTACCTAAATCATCATACCTGACACCTAGATGTGAGAAGAATAGCAGAGGAAATTAGGAGGAATGAAAATGATTACTTATACTTGAGATTTTCACCCTTCACTGTACCATACCGTAAACTGCTGTATCATCTCCAACAAAGTGTGAGGAATTGAAAGATTACCTTTCCATGATATAAACTTTTGAAAATGAAAATAGCAACCACTATCCATTTTAGAATCTTGTCTCAAAGCTTGCCAAAGACAATATGTCCTCCCGGACTTGAGACATAACCTTTCCCCATATTAAGAATCTGCAACATTGGAAATTTCTGTTTTTCCCATGATCCATAGGGTCAAGGGTAACTCAACTAAGCTTTCAAGATATAGCATTTTTCTTGGGTATCCAATAGTCAAATAATTAATCCACCATATCCTGCTTCTGTAGATTGATTAGTGGGTTAGGCTCAGAATATAGGGCCAATATAAGCTCCTCCATTTGTGGAAAATTAATTGACTATACGGAAGTTTCTTGGGGTAATAATTATTGAGAACAGTTGTTATTTTTTTCTTAATATTTCAGTGATTTTTACTTTATTTGAATTATTTTTGTTCTGACTGTGATATGAAATCATTTGATAAATTCTGACTGGTCTAAAGGGAGGACCGGGAATAGGCAGGTACTCATGAGTATTATATTAATTTGGGTAGTTTTAAATTCAAACTTAGAAATATTACCAAGACAATAAATTGGGAGCTATCAGATTTGAAAGGGTCATGAATTCATTGGTGTGGTTGCTTTATCCATTATCACATATCACAATTCTTATTAAGTTATGCTATTTTGATCTATGTCTTCCCACAGATTTTTCATTGAATGTCTTCTTAAAGCACCAGAAATCTTCCTTATGTTTTCTTATACCTTGGGTTTATTAGTGTATCTAATCTAGTGTATCTCCTGTCATCTTTTTTCCTATGTAATCAACTTACCTCTGTTTTCCTTCCAGTCAAAAATAACTTTGATAATGTCTCTTATCTAGTCCCTAAGTAATTCTTGGCAACATTTCATGTCCTGCTTAAACCAATCACAGGTCTGTCCATTGTCCATTAGGAAACTGAAAATTCTGATTCTGAGATTTAATTGTGTTATGATTCTCAGATTCTACATACATTATCTGAAAGAAATTGGAGTTTAAAAGATGGCCTTTAAAGGAAGCAAGCAATTTAGAATCATTAAAACCTCCATGAAATTTTCTAAATATGGTACAACCTTATCTCTACTAGTGCTACTTTATTTTGGGCCAAATTATTATGCCACTATAGGGCTCGTCCAAGATACAGTGATATTTTGACTCATCAAGTAACCCATATATCTACATGTCATAAATGAGGCAAGATTTTAATTTATCTAAGTTGCTTGATATCATTTAAATTCTGTTTATAAATTCATTAAGTTATTCTTCATCCCTCTATTTCAGGATATCCAATACTATGGCTGTTATGTCTCACCCTCCTGATTGAAGCAGAATGGACACAAAGAGGTATATGGTACAGGTATCACTGCTGTTCTTTCCTTTTAGCATCATTCAGATATTCTCCACCATCCAGTTTATTTATTTCAAGGAGGAGTATTTTTTTTAATATATTTCTGCTCTACCCATTCTTCTCCTGGATATGCCCTATTAAACTTGGGCACTTTACTTTTTCTCTATAGACATTTTTAGTTTAGAATCTTCTTGACAATATTGACAAACTTCTTCTCAGTGTTCATGAGATAAATCAATCCTCTTTCATCTTGAGACCATCAACCAAGTATCCATAGCTTTGCTTCATTTAATTAAATGTTCCCTTCTTCACAGGGCCATGATAAAATGTCTTGTAATCAATAAACTCTATATAAACATAACCTATTATTATGATTTTCAAAAGTGCTTTCTGAGTTATTAATAAAGAATTAAATAATATGCAGTTCAGTTTGAATGATTGCTGTGTTGTAGATGGTATTGTTTTATTTTCCTTTTTTTTTCAATAGGTGTAGTCTAAGGAGTTACAAGTGAATAACCTCTATCACCGTAGAGCTGAACCTTCTCTGTGACTTAACTTCTTGCAGAGTTTTTACTTACAAGTTGTACATAGTTGCTAGTATCTTGTCTCCCAATTACACCTGAGAGAAGGGATTATCTTTTGCCTTTTTTTTGTAGCTCCAGCAAAATTCATGGCATATAATAGGCACTTAATAAGTGCATGTTGATTGGCATATTGAGAACACAGGTATTACTCAACTTACACAGTGTTACATATTTAGCATTATCAGAAGTTAAACTTGAACAGAGGTCTTCCTGGCAAAAAAAATATTTCTTGTCTTCTTTTTGCACTATGCCACACTATTTTCCCCATTGCATTACTTTATTTCCTTTATCTAATTTTTTTTCTCAATCACATGTAATTTTTAAAAATATTTTCAAAAATTATGAGTTCCAAATTCTCTCCTCTCCTGATCCACCCTCCAACTTGAGAAGAGAAATTATTTGACATGGATTATATAGGTGTAGTCATGCAAAACATATTGCTATGCTAGCCATATTGCTAAAGAAAAAATAGACCAAAAAAAGAAATACAAAAAAATAAAGAAAAAATATACTTTAATATTTATTCAGACTCCATCAGTTCTGTCTCTACATGTGGATAGCATTTTGTATTACATGTACTTCAAAATTATCTTAAACCATTGTATTGCTGAGGAAAGCTAAGTCATTTGGTTAATCATAATACAATACTGCTTTTACTGTGTACAATTTTCTCCTGGTACTGCTCACTTCACTTTGCATTAGTTCTTATAAATCTTTTCAGGTTCCATCACAATCATGTTCAGTCATTTAACCATTATGTTCAGTCAGACTTGTTCAGTCATTTAACGATTAATGGGCCTCCCTTCAAGGTCCAATTCATTTCCAGCACAAAAAGAACTGTTAGTTTTGTACATGTACATCCTTTTCCTTTTTCTTTGATATCTTTGAGATACAGCATTAGTAGTAATGGTATTGAAATACAATTTTTAAAATGTATAACACATATGGTATGTAGAGAAATTTATAATCAATTAGAATATTTAGTTACCTCCAACTTATTCTTCATCCTTAATGAATAAAGTTTGTGATAGACACACATGCACACACACACACATATGCACATATGACCTCAATTCAGAAAATTCTATGAGTTATAATGTCTTGATTTTTTGCAAGAAGATCTTTGAATTTAAAGCAAAATTACCTTTGTGTTCATTTTAATTGTAAACTTTAAGCAATCAATGACTATATGATTTCAATAATTATTCTTTAAAATTAGAATTATTGAAAAGCATTATGATCACTCATGAATGGAAGAAAGTTCTATTGATTTGTGGCCAAAATGATATATCCACGGGCAATGAACAAGTACAGTGCTGGAAGAAATGCATTGTTTGCTCACATCTGTCACTCTTAGACTAATTTAATTAAAATGAATTTCCCATATTTTTTAAATTTTAATAATATATATTGTTTTAGTTGTTGGGATTAATATATGAGTGAACAGTAAAATATGAAATATATTCATTTAGATAAAATAAAGTTAAATATTATAGGAGGCAGATGTTTCATGTGACTATATTTATCTACCAAGAGTATATGATTTGTTCATTAATCTTGAAGAGATTGACATTTTTATACTTTTTCCTACATGAATACAAAATATGCTAACTTATTTAAATGAGTTTTTAATTGACAATTCAATAATAATATGAAAGGAATATAAGGTCATATGTTAACTCATTCGGACTATAAAGGTAGTATTACTAACAACGGTTCAACAACAATGTCTAAATACCACCTTATTAGACTTTAAAAGTAGACATTTCTAAGGGACTGGAAGAATAAAAAGAAAATAGGCATTTTAATACCATTAAGCCAAAAAAGAAGCAAGGAAAAGTGAAGGACAAGGCAGTAAGGGACGTTAGGGAAAAGTACTACTGTCATGAATCAGACTTGCTTTCGGTGTCTCAGCTCTTTTTTATTCTTTCTGCTGACCCAGATGTCAGTTTTATTCTCTTAACTCTTTTTTCTTGCCACAAACTAGAAAAAAATGTGCTTGTTAACTATTCAGGATTTTGCAACTGCTGACCTAAAACTTACTTGCAGTATACTTCAGGTGAGGAACTTAATTCAAATTGTCTAGAGAAGAAGCCAAACTGCTCACAAATCTTCTTACCCCTCCTTTTCCCTCTTCTCTCTCCTCTCATCTCCTCTCCCTTCTTTTACATTTCTCTCTTCCCCTTCCCCTATTCTCTAATCTCTGTTTCTTTCTCTATCCCTCACATGGAGAACTTAGAACAAATTCTCTTGTTTACTTATATCACATGCAATAGACTCATAAAGGAAAATCTTATAGGAAATTAGTCACACTGCACCTTCTAATCTTCAGGAATAGTTCTATTAGGGATAACACTTTAAGGAGGATTTTGGGGTTATTTTTCATAATGCAAAAGTTGTTTTAAAAATAATGAGCTAAAAAAACAAAAAATTATCTATGTAGTTCCATGTCGTTAATATTATTTTGCTTTTGCAATTGATGTCCCTTGAAGACTAAAAAAATAATGAATGAATGAATGAATGATTGGATAGATGAAAGATAATATAAAGTCATAAAAACTTTCAAAAAGAAAATTCACTCAGAATTATTTGGGGGGGAGGATTATTCCTCCTTATATTCTATTTTTTCTTCATTTTGACTTATTTTCAAGGACAATTATTGTTTTTGATGATGTCATTCCTTTTCAACTGTGACCATTCTTCAATGTTCAAATTCAATTTTGTCCTCCTCCCAAACTACCTTCAATTGGAGTTCAGAGAGCTCTTCACTCTTATTTTTTATGATTTTATTCTCAATACTTTAAATGGAACATTTTACAACTTTGATTGTTAGAGATTATTTTTAACTTCTTTAACGCTTCATTGCCACCAGCTGATATTAAGTTTTTCTAGGCCAGAACCAAAATTTCTAGTTTACTGTAACATGTACAGAGGCTAGCACAAGTTTTCATGCACTAATAAATATTAAATAAATGTTTGTTGGTCTATTGACTGCTACCTCCCTAGACCTTATTGGTCAAGCAATTAGAGTAAATCTCAGTTACCTGTTTAACAAAGAGAAATGAAGGCGTAGGTAGCCAAAATATCTCTGGATATTAGATGGGACACAAAATAAAAGTATGTAGCTAAATGTAGAAATAATTTTATCTTAGTTAAAACATGATTTATACTTTATATGAAGCACAGATGAATCACCTCATTGTTCCTTAAAGTATCCGCATTAAACTATTTTACTCTTCATTCAGAAGATCAAGTGATTGCTCCATCATCTGAAATAATCATTACCTCTATCACCAAGGCAATGTTCACAGCACCGATGGTGACTACGAATATGCCAGCGTAGTTCTCAATTGCGAAATATAAAAGACTCTCCATACAGTAGGAAGAAGAAAAACCTTTATTTAAACACCAGAAAGACAAATCCCAGAACCAGAAAGCAAAATCTGTTATGGTGACCAAGAAGTTCATAAACATGATCACAGCAGAGAGCAAAGCCATTCTCAAACCTCCTCTCCTTCAACCAGGGCCTACTCACTATCAAATGTCATAATGTGTCAGTTGACCTCTGTCAGCTGGTCTGCTGTATTCCCCTCTGACCTGAACCCACTCACTCACTTCCTCCTGGTTTTGTTCCACCCTTCCTGTTCTGCCTCTTCAGCAAGCTCCTGCCCCCATATGTGACCCAGGCTTCCAGATGATGTAAGCAGATCATATGGGCCTGTTAATTAATGAGAAATATCTTTTCATTTAAATTACTATTATATTCAATCACAAGATCTTTCATATTCATTACATCGGTCTGTGGAGCAACTGTGAAGCACCCCATCATTTTCCCTCAACAAATGGGGCCCAAAATCTTGGGATAAGGGATGAAAGTCTCATCTTCCACAACTATTTCCTGCTGAGATAGAACATAGTGATGTCCCTGTCCCAAGAGGTTCCATTTGAGAGACCAGTTCTTTAGCTGGCATCTGGAGTTTGGTCAACTTAAGGTCCAGAGATTACACATCACTGTCATTAATAGGAAGTGACATCTAGCCTAAGAAATCAGGCATCTGCAGGTAGAGGGCTCTAAACCTATAGGAAACAAATCTAGAAAATAAGTTTAACAGATGAAAAGACAAAAACCAAACAAAACAGGTGAACAATAAACAGAAGCAGGGTACATATAGGGTCAGCTGTGGTTCTGGAGTCCATGAACCCACTATCACAGTCTCATTCACATTAGAACATATGAGTTAAAGGTACAATTTGGATATCATCCTCTTCTGAACAAACAACAGGTACAGTTTATCTTTCCAATATGCTATAATTTCTGCAGCCATTGGAATGCTGTCTGGCTTCACTTTAGCGCCCAGTTTTACTCTATTGGTAGAAAGCAATCCTTAAATTGCTCAGTTATTTCAGAAGAAGAATAATTCTCACAAATAGTCTTGTTTCACAAGGAATAATAATCACTTGAACTATTCCATTATTTTTACAAAACTGTATGGGTCATCTAAATTTTGAAATGTTACAATAATTTCTCCTTGATAATTAGAATCTATCGCTCTAGCCAATAGATGTATGTATTCCTTGAACTGCTAATCCTGATTTTGGTAAATGTTTGTCCAAAATGAATTTTTGGAATTCTCATACATATTCCAGTACAGATTGTTCTTCTTTCCTATGCAACCAAAAGTCCTCTAAACATTGTAAATCACATCCTGCCAAACCAGGTGTCCCTGGATAAGGTGCTGGAACATCTGGTCTCATAGTCCAATACTCAACATATGGGATCTTACATTTTTGTTGTTTTATGATTTGTAGATTTTGGGTTATCATGCTGGCTAGAGGTGTGCTGCCTTCCAACAGTCTATTATTCAAATTATGTAAAGCAAAGAACAAATTATCTTTCCAATGTTGATAAGAATTATTAGAACTTAACTTCCTTAACTTTTTCTTTCAATAATCCATTCATTCTTTGAATTAACCCAGATGCTTGTGGATAATATGGAAAATGACATACCCATTTAATGCACAATATCTCTTCATTTCATTACCTTTGAAATGTGACCCATTGTCACATTGAATCTGCATTGGGGTTCCATAGTACAGACTTATGGTATCTAAAGTTTTACAAGTGTTTTTCTGGGTCACATTCTTATAGAGACAACTCACTAGTATACTTGAATAGGTGTCAACACAAGTCCATATAAATTTGCATCCTTTATCTTAGGGTAGGGATATCATATAATCTGTTTCCCAAATTTGGGCTGGTACATTTCACCTTTCTATCTCTCCAGTTACTACCTAAGGAACAGTTCATTTCTTTTCCAATTAACATATATGATACTGTTCAGCTACTTGTTTTAATAATGAATGAGATATATAAATACCTCAGTCTTGTGCCTAGCGGTGTGAGACCTGGACCCCTAAATGGCCAGCTGTTTGATGGACCCATTTTGCTAGTGCTGGATATTCATTTGTCATCAGTATAGGGGCAACATGTTGCATAGCAATTTTTGCTAGTTGATCAGCATGTGTATTGTATTTATGTTCTGGTGTGGTGAGAGCCACGTGAGTATTTGCATAAAAGAACTGACACATAAGTAAGCAATATATTTTCTCATAATTGTTTGTCCCAGATTTGATTGCCATGAATTTCCCAATTTTGATTTTTCCACATGGAACTAACCCATTAACTACCACCCATGAATCAGTGAATATATGACACTGTCCTCTTGTTCTGTTTTGATAGCTTGATGTATGGCCATAAGTTCAGTATACTACTTCCACCTATCGCAGTGCTTTCCAAAGTCTGCCTAGTACATGGGTTATAGGCTACGCTTTCCATTGTATTTTGTGGCCCAAATATTTTGCTGTCCCATCAGTAAATCATACATCTCTCTTTTGTTCTTTAGTTCCATTTTACCAAAGAATGTAACAACTGTTGCTTTGGATCAGAGAGTGTATCATTTCCCTCAGTATCTATGTTTGGTAGAGATTCATGTAAAGCAGAAACCCTACTTTTGTCTGTTTTAGATCTCTTTTAAATATATCATATCCATTTAATTATGCTAGCTTCTTGTGCATGTCCAATCCTATAAGAAGCTAGGGTACTCATTACCTAGGTCATAACTGGTATTCCAGGCCTTAGTATTATCTCATGGTCTAAAGTCAGTTGTTCATTTTCTTTATTTTTTTTAATAAATTTATTTAACTTTTTACATTCATTTTCACAAGATTTTGGGTTCCAAAATTTTCTCCCCATTTG
>JAQQSK010012195.1:0-11971 GCA_028658325.1 Potorous gilbertii
TCCCTACCTTACCTAAAGGAGGATCTCTTTTGTAATGGAAATTAGCAGAGTAAAATACTGGCAGTTTGGAGTTAAAAGGTTGAGTTTTGATTAAATGAGATCTAAAAGCTAAAATCTGTACTTTAGACTTGAATTGGGTCAATCTATCTGATACCAAAAGACCAATGTATCAGATACCAATGTATCTAATACCAAATGTGTTTAAAATTGCCAATTAACTTTAGAATTTCAGTGATTTATTTTAGAAGCATTAACTCTGTCCATGTGCTCAGACCACATACACATGGGGTAGGTCTTCCCAGTCTTAGTTAATTGGGGAAGCTCCTTGTCTGGTAGAGGGGAGCCAGAGGATGGCGTTTCCACTCTTTAAGAAAGTAGAGTAAAAGGGAGTAGGCTCTTCAAAGCTGAAAATGGCCAACCATGTGGTCCTTCTAGGGAAGTTTTCTTTTACTTAAGGAAAAAAAACGGAAATACAAAGCAGCATCTGAGAATGCTCTTCCTATCAGGATTCAGCAGAAAAAGATATTGTTATTTGACATTTATGATTGTAAAGGGCTTGACACAAGAATGGACATATGTTAGGTGCAACATTAATCTAGTGTAATGGTTACAAAATTTTCAAATTTGGATATTGTTATATGTACATTGGGGTTTTAAAAAGGATATGATAGAAATATGATAATTTGAAACTTATAATTGGTTATAAATAAGCAGTGAAAATGCTGATGTTTGCTACATAATGGTAGGATTAACTTTTGCTTTGTTTATGCTAGAATGAGAATCCAATGCAGATAGTTATAGTTAAGATGGGAAGGAACTGAATAATCTGTGTAATGGGATTGAGAGACTTGAAAAGATGAATAAGGGTTTTGATTGCAAATGTTAAAGGTAGATAGGAAGGTTTGAATACTTCTGGATTGGTCAGTTTCAAATGGTTTCAGTAAGTAGTAAGTATGTGAGGAAGTATTTTAAGAAGATAGAAACAAAAATCACTTAACTTGATTTAACATAATTAATAGCTCAATCAAATTTGAACTATCTGATCAAGTGATAGTGTACCAACTTGGTGGCAAGGGGATGAATTACTGTGCAAAGTGATGTGGAGATGCATTTAGCTAAATGAGCAATGGTTTATGTAAAGTTTTAAGTAAACTTAAATAAGGTTAAATTTTTAAGTAAATCTAAATGTTGTTATATTAGGAATTGCATTGTTAAATTAATGATGAATTGATTTTAAAAAGCTGTTAGGAATTCTGTGTAAGAATTTCTGTGTTGTAGAGTTCCTATTGAGAAAATGAGAATCCTTGGGAAAAAAAAATATATATTTTTATATATGGGTTTATATATGGATTTTCAAGCCTGTTCCATCTAAGGATGTATTAAGTATGTTTTTTAAAAAAAGAGCTCATTTCTGCTGTTAAGAAGGAAGTTTTAACTAAAATTGTTTTTGGTACGAATCAAGCATTTACAAAAGTATATAAAAGGAAGCTTATGGCCAAATGTGAAAAGGCCTTGGGTTTTAGATCTTGTAATTTTTGATAATTAGGTTCATGAGGGTTTTGTGAAAAATTGTAAACTGTTCTTAGAAGAAGATATCTGTTGTATGAAGAAATGTTTCGTACCTACCAAATTTATATTTGTAAGCTAATTTGTTATAACAACTTCAGGTTTTTTGGGGAGGGGGGTTGGAAGATAAGGGACAAGATAAGGGAGACCAGTATATCACTCCTGAAAGCTCTGTGATAATTTTAAGAAAGCCTTCTTTTGATGTCCAGTCATTACAGAAGGACTTCTTAAGACCTAATCTGAACTGGATATACTCAGAGGAGTGATGTTTAATGCTTTGTATTGTAGAAGGAGAGGAATGGCCCCATCCCCATCCAAGGAGGCTAAGATTTGGAGAGTTTAAAATGATCGTCCAAGTGATGTGACCCTTCACTTTGTTAAAGTTGTAATCTCTATGTAAAGTGTAAACCGTATATGGAGTTCCTAAACTAGGAATTTGTTTAAGTGATAAATAATCTCTAGTGATTGGTTTTCAGGACAAATTTAAGATTTAAGATGTGAGTCCTGGTAAAATTTTTGATTAGTGAAACTGGCCATCAAATGCAAAGCCTCAGGGGACAAGTGTGTCCTTAGCCTGGGATGGGATCCTTCTGGCTCAGTTTCCCCATTGAGTTCTTTGAGAAGGAATGTTTTCCTCTTTGGCTGTTTCTGAGTCTGGTTAAAAGGTGGAGATGATATCTAATTAGGTTCTTGCTTTTCATCTAGGGTATGGAATTGTTGAGGACCCAAAGACAACAACACGCTGGGTCCTGTTTAAATGAATTCAAACCAAGTCATCATTCAGCTAAAGAAGGTCAAAGTTTGCTATCTTATATACAAAGGGACTGAGGAAGGGTAGCCCCAGGTGTCTGGGGGGTTCCAGGCATGGTCTTGGTGGGAGTAACCAGTAACTTGGAGAATTGGATTTATAGGGCATAGTGATATGCCTCTACGGACCTCTAGAGAGCCAGTTCACTTAGGGAAATCTAAGGAGCTTTAAAGGTGATGTTTTCCAGGGTCCTTTTAGACAAATGGAACTAAAACTCTTTGAGTGTAACAGACAAAGGTCCCAACTTGAATAAGATCTTTACGTGTTACAGAATAGTATAAAAGCAATTAGTGTTAAAACAGGTGACTGAATTAATTACTGAGACAAAATCAGACATCTTTAGTTTGGGGAAAAGAATTTCAGTCTAAGTTTCTTAGAGGCAGGTAACCCCTGGTTATGTTTCACATGGATGGAAAAGTTAAATGTTTCAGTTTTGATTTGAATTCATTTCATGAATATAAGTTAAAGTTAGTGTTTGAACTTATCATATATGTAGGTCATTCTTGTAGATTAAACAGGGCTAAAAACAAATGGAGTAGTTTGGGAAACGTAAATCTATTAGAGCAATAACTTCTTATGATTGTTATTTAATTAGAAAGACTATAGAAAGATATGCAAACTACTTAAGACTTGCTTCAAAAGATGTTCCTTAACTAGTGTGAAGTTATAATTGTATCTGAAACCTGATTATTGGAGCCTTCTATTTTAAGATTTTATGGGACTATTAATTGACTGTTCTGAGTCTAACTCCAGGTATGGATAGCAGGAAAAGCAGTCTGAGCCTCTGATCCATGATGCCAGTAAACCTGTGCAATGCTGGTATGAACTGCAAAATGTGAGCTCATGGGAAGGGTGGAAGAGAGGTTGTTCAGCCTGGGCTGAGGTAGGATTCTCCTGACTCAATTTCTCCACTGACACCTCGCAGACTTTAAGCCTGGCTGAATGCCAGTTGACATTCTACTCCTGCCTGGAATTGACATGAAGTTAGGGAGATGTTGCTTCCCTGCAATGTCCCTACTCTTGGTGGCAATTTCCTAAAATCAAAAGTTTTTTAAGCATGATACCAGATCTCTTAAATTATAGATTGTTGGTAGGGGAACATCTGAGGCTAAGTCTAAAATTAAGCTATTAGGCTTAAGACTTTAGACCAACAACAATAAGTTAGGATCCTTTAATTCTTAGTAATAGTGAAGATAATTGGGTCAAGGGCTTGTGAGGTTAGCATACATAGTTGTTTTGTCTTAGTTGGTTAATGTTAAAAGAAAAATGATCTGTGGTCTATACTGTAAATGCTTTAAAAAAATGACCAGAAGTTGGAATTGTTTTATGAGGTGATATGTGCTGTGTTAAAAATTATTATTTATTTTATTTATATAAGTACTGGAGCCTGTTACTGACTCTAGTGAAATCTTATTTTCATGATGGGGAAATGAATAGTGAATTAATGTAAAATGTAAAAGCCGGGTTCTAATGTGAATTTCTTAAACATGACAATTGACCAAAGTTCCAATTTTGATTTTGTAAGCGTGATAGGAATGGTAATCTAAAATTGTATTGAGATCAGTTTTGTGGGAGATTGGACATCTGGATTTCTACAAGAAATTAAAGGGAAGAAGATGCTGAGTTGCTGTGCTGAAGACTGCTTGAAGGAGCATCCAGATGAGAAAACTGAATCAGATGATGTTCCTCCCCAGACCTGCTGTATGAGATGGAACCTCTAAATGGACAATTCATTAATTTACCTTTTCCTTTGAATCCCCTTTGTATCTGTGCCTATAATAAGGAGACTGCCCCCTTGTAATTTGTCAAGGTGTTGGTCAACTTTTCTCCCTTCCTATATTCCTATATTCATGTGAAAGGGAGAGAGAGGAAGGGAAGAATTCGTGTGGGAAAGAAAGTGAGGAGGTATTGTTTGAATTTAGGTGTGGAAGCAAAAATTTTAATAAAGAGAAAAGGAGGGAGTTTGTGGGCAAACAGGAATCAGATTTTATTTCAACACTTTGAGGAGGGGTGGTGACCTAGCATGGACAGGTTAGAGGTCAAAAACTCTCAGACCCAAGGAGCTGTGTGAGGAAGAGCCTATCCGAGGAGAACATGAAGTCACATGGCCAGGAGACGGTAACTGGGAAAATCCAAAGTTCACAATTCTATAAGGGCCCGGCCTCATCCTGACCTGGTCATAGTCCTTCTGGTAGCTGTGCTGGAAGCTACCCGTTCCTTCAGGGGAAGGGATGTAGGCCTTTCCTACTCCATTTTTAATAAATTTTCTTAATACCATTTTTGTGTGTCAAGTTTGTCTCTAACATACTCTTCAGTAATTTTGAAGGGATTCTTTTAGTGGATTGGTACTGGAAACTCAAGTGGGATCCCCTCTGTGAATTACTGCTTCCCCCTAAGCCTTTTGTTTGGCTGATTCCTCTTCTCTTTTCCTGTGTCTGGATTTCAGGCCTTTCTGGCCCCTCTGCTGGCTTTTCATGTATATGCTGAAACTCTCCTGACCCAAAAGGCAGTCTGTGCATAGATTTCTGAGATATCTATCTGCTAGGGACGATCATCAGTCCCCCTCACCCCCCACACACACACACTGTGAGTGATTGAATTCTGGTTGGATTCCCAGTGTCCTTTCCATTTTCTGGATCAGGGAATACTTAATGTGTACTTTGCCAAAGTTCTGGCTGTGATTTCCCTCCGTTGGACTTTCTATGTTCTTCGGATTGTGGGTGGATAGATGCGAGAGAATCTTGCCAAGAGTAGGTCGCCCTGCTGTGAAGGACTTTGGCAAGGATAGGATTTTGTGGAAGATTCCCTTTCTCTGTACCTGAGTCTCCATGTCAGTTGCTTTTGGTCCACTTCCTGATTTCCCTCTAGACTGAAGGATTGCCTTAGGACCAAGTGCAATCAGTAGAGACATTTCCAGGGTCACTTCTAAAGCCCAAGTAACTGGTTCAATGTTTGCTTCAACATGGGCTTTCTTGTAGTCTCGACACTTCTTTGCTCGGCAGCTGTTTGAGGAGATTCTGGATGAGATCTTATTGTCAGTCACGATTCAGACAATGTTCAAGCTCGCAAGAACATCTTTGAGAGACTTGAAGGGATCTGTTTTGTGGACCCTAGAAGGGCCCCCACTGTGACTGCATGATCTAAGTTGAGGGCTTTGTTTCAGATTCGTAATCTTTTGCTCTATGACATTCATCGCAGGGAATGGGCCCTTCCACTGAGGCTCGCTCTCACACAGGAGATTTTCCCAGTAACGAAAGTGTCCTTGGATCAAGTTCTGTAGTGTTCCCTAAAAGGAGCCTCTTGGAGGACCTCCTGTTTTGTCTGATGGCATCTTGGATAGTTCCTGTGTTCAACTTCCTGGCCACTCAGGCCCATCTTTATGATCACTTGAGCAGAACACTTCCTCTGTGGTCCATCTATAGGCTGTGACATAGCATCAGCATCCCTACATCCAAAGTCTCTCTGGGTTCATTTTTTTTAACCAATGTGTTCCTGGGTTGGGTTTGTTTTTGACCATTCATCTCCATTTCACTGAGGAGTTTATTTGGAGGATTCTGGCCAAGTACTTGGGTCCTTCTTGAAGCATAGGCTGTCTACTCTGGAGTTGTTCATGGATTGCTACATTGGATTGCTCCTGGAACCTATGGTGGGCACCCCTGCTGTGAATCATGACTTCCCTCTTAGCCTTTTGGGTTGAAGATTCCTCTTCTCTCTGCCTGGGTCTGGATGTCAGGCCATTCAGGCCCCGTGGCTGCTTTCTATGTATACACTTGATCTATCCTGGGCTGACTGGCCCCCTGTGCATAGATTTCTGGGGTACCTCCCTAGAGCCTGCAGCACATGATAAAAATGCTCAGCTTTGCTTTTGTCACCTCTGTAACCTGCAATCATATGATCTTTCCAGCCTAAAGCACCACTATTTTCCTTCAGAGATTCTGTGCTTCTGCCTTACTGGGCAGTTCTTGTTCTTCCTGCCACCCTGTGCCTGCTTTTTAGCTTAAATCAGTGTTTCCTGAAAGCTTCCTTCAAGCCTTGGCTTGACCCAGCCAAATCTTTCTGGCCCATGTACTACAACTTGCATGATTTCTTTACCCATTTTTCCCCAACTTCCAGTCTCAACACAAAACTATGACTCAATGAGACATTCTCTTTCCAATAATCAGCTCCTCTTGCTTGTGGCTCTCTGAATCCTTTGCCTGGAACCCAGCTGAGATCCCATCCAAAGAAGCTTAGAAGATTCTGAACCATCTTTCAGGTTTTTCTCAATAGGATCTGGTAGGCCTTTCAAAAAAGAGAAGTTTCAAAGTTATTTGATAAACCTCTTACAGAAAACGTTGTTTTATTAAAAATCGTTATATATCATCAGAAGGAGTATCGCATAGTGGATAAAAACCTGGACTTGGGGAGTCAGGGCACGTGGATTTGAATTAAGCCTTCCTTAGCAGCTGTGGCACATTGAGCAAGTCATTTATCCTCTCTGCCTCTGTTTCCTCCTATGTTGAGTTTAATGGCCTGTGCTTTCCCTTCCCAACGGCACAATTGTGATCCTATGACTGTGATATTGCTTCCATAGGATATTTCAGGGGTTTCCTTCCCCCATGAAGCATACCCTTGAGTCATGTTTGGTGTTTTCCCTCTCTTTTCTTTCAGCAATAAATATTAAAAAACAATCCACCTGAAATTTAAAAGTCATTTATAAAGACTGGCAGAGCTGAATCACTAGTAATAGATGGTAACTCCTGGCCAGGTTAGCAGCTTGGCCAGCAGCCCACCTTCCTGATGGTCCTTTGCTGTTCCAGATGACCTCTTTGTTTTCCAAAGGACCCTCCCCAACCCCAGTTCTTTGGCAAGCTGTCAGCGGCCCATAGGGCTGTGATGTGTTAGTTACTAGGTCTGAGTCCTGTGTCTCTCCCTGGAATGGAACCCTTCCCTCCCCACTCCCCCCAAGTCCCCTCCTCCTCTCCATTAGCCCTTTGCTCGCCAGTCTCCCCTTCTTGTCTCCCCCCAGTCTCCCCCTAGTCTTTGGCTAACCAGCTCTGAATGCTCTACAGACACTCCCTTGCTGGCTCGTCAGCCTCTTTGCCCTTATGGATTGCTTGCCAGAGGCCCTTCTTGCTCTCCTCAGACCCAGGAGGCCCTCTATCCCCAGCTCCACCTCCACCATGGTTGCAACTACAGGGGACCACTGTCATGGTTCTTCCAGAACCAGTAGGATGTTCCATTGGTACTCCTCCCCCCCAACACTCAGCCCCACACTCTGTTGGGTGCTGTAACTGGGGTGAACTCTGGGTGCGTCTCTCCCTGTCTCTCTCTGGCTCTGTGTCTGGACTTCAGGCCATTCAGGCCTCTCACCTACTTTTTAACTACACACTGGTACTGTCCTAGGCAGACAAGCAGTCTGTGGATAGATTTTTGGGCTGTTTCTCAGAGTCCATCCTTAGCCCCGACCTGTGAGTGATTGAATTCAGGATGGATTCTGGCTGGTCATTGTGGTTTCCGGAAGAGGGACACACTTTAGGGGAATTCTGGCCTAGTTCTAGTTGTGCTTTTCCACCCTTCCACTTTGTCAGGTCTGCAGACTGTTGATGGACGAAGGTTAGATTTCTAGGGTGTCTGTTAGAGCCCAGCCTCAGTCCCCCCATTTTGAGTGATTGAGTTCTGGATGCATATTGACTGTCCAATCCCTTTTCTTAACGAGGGGGACACTCTTGAGATATTTTGGCAAGGTTCTGGCTATGCTTTTGCTCCATTGCACATTCTAAGATCTGCAGACTGTTGTTGGATGGATGTGAATGAATCTGGCCTAGAGTGTAATGTAGGTTCCCCTGCTATGAAGGCCTGTGGCATGGATGGCATTTTGTGGAAGATTCCCTTTCTCATTAACTGGGTCTCCATTTCAGGTGCTTCCGGTTCACTTCCTGCTTTGCCTCCAGACTGAAGGATTGCCTTGGGACCAAATGTAATCAATGGAGAGATCTCTAGGGTTATTGGTAAGGTCCAAGTAGCAGAAGACTGCTTCTGCATGGACTTTCTTGTACTTTCTGACAATGTTTCTCATGGGGCAATTGATTGAGGCGATTCTGGTGGAGATCCTATTGTCAGTCATGACTGAGGGAATATTGAAGTTTACAAGAACTTCTTTTGACAGATTTGAGGGATTCTTTTCTGTGATTCATGGAAGGCGCCCCTGTGGGGCCTGTGGGCTCGAGATTTGCGGCATTGCTTCAGATTCATTACCTTATGTTCTAAGGCATATTTACTGGGGAATTGGTCCCACCATCGAAGTCCATTCTTCTCCCGGAGGCTTTTCTGAGTACCCAGAAAATCTCCAGATCCATTTCTAGGAGCTCCCTCACCAGAGCCCCATGATTAGTCCTTGTGCCCCATATGACTGTCTGTGTGTCCCCATCTGTTAGTGCATCTCCTATCTGTCCATGTGTCTCCGTATGTCTGTCGCATGTCCTCTCTTTGTCTGTATATCCCTCTTCTGTCTGTTCATGTTTCCCCAGCTGTCCATACGTCTCCATTTGTCTGTCCATGTGTCCCCATCTATCCATGTGTCCCCATCTGTGTTTACCAATCTGTCTGTCTATGTGTCCCCATCTGTCTGTCCATGTGCCCCCATCTGTTTCTGTGTCGCCATTTGTCTGTCCTTGTGTCCCCATCTTTTGTGTGTCCCCATCTGTCCATATGTCTCCTATCTCTCTGTGTGTCCTCATCTGTCTGTGGGTCCCCAGCTGCCTTTTTTTGTTTCTCCTTATGTCTGTCCATGTACACCCATCTGTCTATCCATGTGTCCCGATCTATGTTTCCCAATCTGTCTGTGTGTCACCATCTGTCTGTGTGTCCCCATTTGTCTGTGTGTCCCCATCTGTCCATTTGTGTCCTAACTGTCTGTGTATCCACCATTTGTGAATCGCTAACTGTCTTTATGTGTGTCCCCATCTGTCTGTCTGTGTGTCCCCATCTCTGTCTGTGTCCCTATTTGTCTGTCCATGTGTCCCCATCTGTAGTGTGTGCCCATCTGTCTGTGAACCTTCCATCTGTCTGTGTGTCCCCAGCTCTCTGTGTGTGACCCAATCTATCCTTGTGCCTCCTATCTGTCTCTGTGTCGCCATCTGTGTGTCTGTGTGTCCCCATCTATTGATCCCTGTGTTTCCATCTGTGTTTCCCAATCTGTCTGTTCATTTGTCACCATCTGTCTGTGTGTCTCCTATCTGTCCTTGTGTCCCCATCTGTCTGTGTATCCCCAGCTGTCTGTCTGTGCGTCCCCATCTGTTCCTCCCTAGAGCCTTTTGGAAGACCTCCTGCTGTGGTTACTGGCATTTTGGATGGTTCTTGTATTTTCCCTCTCAGAGCACTGAGGGCCATTGCCTGTGTTCTTTTCAGCATGACCCTTCATCTGTGGTCCCTCTCAAGACTGAGGAATAGCACTAGTGTCACTGCATGAAAAATCTCTCTGGGTCTTTTTCTTTTAAGCATTTTGTAGTGGGGTTGGATTATTTTCTTGCACATTCTTCTCCTCTTTCTCTGAGGAGTTCGTTTGGGGGATTGTGGCCTAGTTCCTGGGGTCCCACTTGACAAAGAGGTTATCTACTCTTTTTTTAATTTTTATTTATTTATTTACAGCATTCATTTCCACCAAATTTTGAGTTCCAATTTTTCTCCCCATCTCTCCCCTCCCCTCACCTGCATAACACCTAGCATTCTGATTACTCCTTCCCTCAATGGGCCCTCCCTTCTAAAACCCTTCCCTTCCCTTATCCCCATCTTCACTCTTGTCCCGTAGGACAAAATAAATTTCTATACCCCATTGCCTGTATTCCTTATTTCCTAGTTGTATGCAAAAACAATTCTTAACATTTGTTCCTAAAACTTTGAGTTCCAACTTTTCTCCCTTCCTCCCTCCCCACCCATTGCCACTGAGAAGGGAAGCAATTCAGTACAGGCTATATATATGTCATTTTGCAAAAGACTTCCATAAAAGTCACATTGAGAAAGACTAACTATTTCCCTCCATCCTATCCTGCTCCCCATTTATTCTATTCTCTCATTTGACCTTGTCCCTTCCCAAAAGTATTTACTTCTAATTCCTCCCTCCTACCATTTGCCCTCCATTCTATCATCCCCACCATCCCACTTATCCCCTTCTCCCCTACTTTCCTGTAGTGTAAGATAGGTTTTCATACCAAATTTAGTGAGAATATTGTTCCCTCCTTAAGCCAAACGTGATGAGAATAAGCTTCACTTTTTCCCTCTCACCTCCTCCCTTTTCTACTCCATTGAAAAAGATTTTTCTTAGAGGGGCAGAGCCAAGATGATAGAGTAGAAAGACTCACATATGCTAACTCCGAACCCACAGCCCATAATTATCTATAAAAAGAACTCCCAACAAATTCTGGAACAGTGGAGCTGCGCAGCAACAGGGTAAAGGAGATTTCCATTCCAGAAAGCCCTGAAAAACCGATCCCAAAGGTCCATCGTGCACCAGACAGGAATGGAGCCCTCCCTGGCCTGGCCACGTGGCACCGAGAGGAGCGAGCAGATCTGAGCAGGCTTCAGGGAAGGAATCTCCAGTGGCCACAAACGTCCCTCCACCCACAGGTGCTACAGGTCAGTGAGAGAGACTTCTGGATTGGTCGAGAGGAGAGCGGGATGTCTCCACGACTTGGGCCCCCTCGGGAGGCAGCAGCAGAGACAGCGGACAGCCAGAGGCTCCTGGAGCAGGCAGGAGCTCAGCAGCAGCTCCATTACAGAAGGTCTCTGCATAAACCCCCTGAGGAAACTGAGCCTGGGAGGCAGCCCTGCCCCCACCTTAGATCCTGATTTAATCTTACCCTGAATAGCAGCCACGCCTGCCGCTGAAAGCCCTGAGGCTGGGGAGCAGCATTTGAATGTCAGACCCCAAGCACTAGCTGGGCAGGAGTGGAGAGGACTCTCAGAAGTCAAGTAACTGGCTGGGAAAATGCCCAGAAAAGGGGGGAAAAAATAAGACCATAGAAGGTTACTTTCTTGGGGAACAGATGATTCCAACCTTCTTCTCTGATGAGGAAGGAAACTGCTTACCATCAGGTAAAGACATAAGTGTCAAGGCCTCTGTATCCCAAACATCTGAAATAGATATCCAATGAGCTCAGGCCTCGGAAGAGCTCAAAAAGGATTTTGAAAATCCAGTTAGATAGGTGGAGGAAAAACTGGGAAGAGAAATAAGAGAGATGCAAGAAAAGCATGAAAAACGTGTCAATACCTTGCAAAAGGAGACCCAAAAAATGCTGAAGATGATAACACCTTGAAAAATAGGCTAACTCAATTGGCAAAAGAGGTTCAAAAAGCCAATGAGGAGAAGAATGCTTTCAAAAGCAGAATTAGCCAAGTGGAAAAAGAGGTGCAAAAGCTCACTGAAGAAAATAGTTCTCTCAAAATTAGAATGGAACAGATGGAGGCTAAGGACTTTCTGAGAAACCAAGAAATCACAAAACAAAACCAAAAGAATGAACAAATGAAAGATAATGTGAAATATCTCATGGGAAAAACAACTACCTGGAAAATAGATCCAGGAAAGACAATTTAAAAATTATTGGACTACCTGAAAGCCAT
>JAQQSK010012196.1:2500-11971 GCA_028658325.1 Potorous gilbertii
AACTAGTTCTATCAAGACCTAGTACCCAGTGGGTGCTTAACATACACAGTGAATTGAATAAGGTCCTGGATATTGTCAGATTGCAAATCTTTTACCTTTGTTGGTTTGACTTTCACATCTCATGACTTTCTTTTGGGAACACAGAAATAAGAGAGTGGAAAGTGGTAGTGATTTTTCTTCCCTTTTTTCCTCACAACCACTGAAAGCTGATTCTTTTTGTATGATTCCAGCCAAATTCAGTGACTGGTTGAGGGACATCTAGACAGACTTACAAAAGACAGATCCTGGACAAAGGGTAGGGACAGAGAGAACCATGTTGCTGCTGTCTCCACCCAAGAACTCCAGAGATGCCATAGCCTTCTCCCAGATCTCTATCCTATAGTAAATATCCCTTGTCTTTATGGTTCATGTGACTTCTGAGGCCATGGCCCTCATCTGGCTTCTGTCATTTTAGGACATGATAGTCTCTTACAGGGGATAATTTTGGCAAGTAAGGTGGGGATATATATTGCCTTCAGACTTCCTGAACCCACTGCCAAATACTAGCTAGGAACTGTGGAATACAGGGCAAAATCAGTTGAGCATTGTAGGTAGATGAAGACAGTCTATCTTGTAAGGAACAGTTGTGCAGGCAAAGAAACAACGCATATCCTTGAGAGCTCAGCCTGAGACCACATGACACAGCACATGATCTCTGGTCCCCCACCATGGGGAGGAGTCAAGTGTTGGAGAGGAGAGGTGAGGAAAACCTGGGGAAGGGGTGCAATGCTGATAGAACTTTGGGTGGAGGGAAATGCCCTCGACCTAGACAAGGGAACTAGCATGATTATTTCACATCATATAGAACCAGTGGAGGACCCTGAGATTCACAGATGGTGGACCAGAGGAACATCACCATAGAAAAAATCCTGTGCCCACCCCAAGCCCTACCCCACCCTATCAGTTACTCTCAGCACTCTTCCCAGTTTGCCTGTCATAGTTATGACTCTGCTGCTCTAAGAGAATGGAAATGGATAAACATCATAGAGATGATTTCCTTATGACAACATGGGTCATTTCCAATGCTACCTTAGTTCTTTCTCTAGAAAAGCAGAGTAGAATGGCATCTGAAGTCAAGTAAGTGTTTCTGTTTGCCTGCTGAGTGGTTAATGCAAATGGCACCATACACAAGGCTGACACTGCTCTTTCTTCTCTCTCTCCTATCTTCTCTGCCACCTCCTGCCTCCTCAGAGATCCCTCAGTGTGCCGGCTGTAATCAGCACATCTTGGATAAGTTCATCCTCAAAGTCTTAGACAGGCATTGGCACGGCTCCTGTCTTAAGTGTGCAGACTGCCAGATGCAGCTGGCCGACAGGTGCTTCTCCAGAGCGGGGAGTGTCTACTGCAAGGAAGACTTCTTCAAGTAAGTTGAAAATGAATTAAAAAATCAATGTCTCTCTTTGCTTCATGCTGAGAACTACTCATTCAGTGACTCTAGGGCAATTTGCCCAAAAGTAATATATCTGCAAGAGAAACCCCTGGTGGTTATGATAACAAAACAACTAAAACCAGGGCATAGTCACTGAGCCTTACCATCACCATCACTGTTGCTATCACCATCACTATCACATCACCATCACCGTCTCTATCACCATCACTGTTGCCAACACCATCACCATCATCATTGTCATCACCACTTCACTGTTAGCATCACCATCACCATCATCATTTCTGTCCTCATCACCGTCATCATCACCTTTGTCATCCCCACCATCATTGCTGCCATCACCATCACCATCATCATCACTGCTGCCAACATCATCACCATCATCATTACTGTCCTCATCACCATCACCATCACTGCTGCCAACATCATCACCATCATCATTGCTGTCCTCATCACCATCACCATCACCATCACCATCACCATCACCATCACTGCTGCCAACATCATCACCATCATCATTACTGTCCTCATCACCATCACTGCTGCCAACATCATCACCATCATCATTACTGTCCTCATCACCATCACCATCACCATCACCATCACTGCTGCCAACATCATCACCATCATCATTACTGTCCTCATCACCATCATCATCACCATCACCATTAGTGTCACTGTTGCCATCACCATCACCAACACTGTTGCCATCACCATTGCCATCATGGGAATTGTTTTTTAGACAAATTGACTTTAGGGGAATTGTCTTACCCTGTCTTGTCTACTCTCAGGCTTGGGGCATAATATTTGTTTCTACCTGAAGATGGCAGGATACAGAAAGGATGGCCCCTCACATATACAGTCTTAGTTCAATTTTAAGCTATCAAGGCCTAGTACCCAGTAGGTACTAAATATACATTTATTTAATTGAATAAGGTCCTAGCTGTCAGTTAGATATTGTCAGTTGGCTCTTTTGGTTTTGTTGGTTTGACTTTTAGGTCAACCTAAGACTTTTTGGGACACCCTATACAGAACTTTAAAGATTGCAAAGTGCTTTTTTACCTTCACAACAATCCTCTGAGTTAGGGATTACTGGTATTTTCCCCCCTTTCACAGATGAAGAGAGGGAGGCATAAGAATGGTGAACTATGTTTAATCAGGGAAGGCTTCCTGAAGGAGACAGGGAATTTACCTAATACATTCAGACATGAAAATGTTCCTGGGAAGGGTGTAGACAAGACATATGAATGACTGATTGAATTTTTCAGGTTTCACTCAGATGTTTGACATTGTGTAGAAACATCTTCTAATCAAAACAAGCTTGACCCAAGATAGAATGACTTGGACATGGTGGGTCGGGGGGTGGGGGGTAAGTGGAGGTAGAGATAGAAATACTTTTTTAAAATTTATTTTCTTCCAGAATTTTTCCTTTTGAATCAAAGTATTTAGATAAGGCAAATTCTGCAAGTAAAGAGGATACTGAGGATTTGATCCTTTTTAGAATCTCAGATTTCCTTAGGCAAACCTAAATTTTGAGAAGTTACTGAAGATTTGGATGGTTATTTCCCTGGGCTGCATGTACAGCATCTACCGGAGGGTGGAGGGTGATGCAGGGCTGTGTCTGTTGTCCATTTGTCACCCAATCAGATACGGGCTGGCTCATGTTCATCCCTGTTTCCTGCGAGGGAGTCTTGCCTCCCCCAGACAGATCAGAGTCTTGCTTAAGACTGGAAACTGTCTTCTACCTTTTTAGGAATCCCTCCTGGGCCCAGACTCAGTGAGACAAACTTCAGCTTCTTCCTCTCCCGCTTTTTGTACTTTTTCTGCTCCCTCTTCTTCTCATTTTTCTTACTTCTCTTTTCACCTGTGTCCCCCTTCCCTGCTTTGTTCCTTTTCCTGGTGTTCACTTAGATGCCGTTAACTGACCCTCTCCACTTCATACTTTTGCCCACATCCTTTTCTCTTACCCCAAGCCAGCAGACCCTGCTCCATGCCAGCTTTCATGGGCTTCTTGAATGAAGCAAATCCCTTTGCTGCTCTGTGCTGACTTTAGGCCAAATTGACAGAGGCTTAGGGAAGAACCAAGTTTTGTGTGTGTGTGTGTTTGTGTGTGTGTGTGTGTGTGTGTGTGTGTGTGTGTGTGTGTGTATGAGAGAGAGAGAGAGGGACAGGTAGAAACACAAAAAAGCAGAGACACACAGATAGATACAGAGACAAAGAGTGGCAGAAAGAAAGAGGAGGGGAAAAAAGAGGAAGGAAAGAGGAGCAAGGTCAGAAGAGAGAAAAAGAGATGGAGAGAGACAGGGGGAGGGAGGGAGAGGTGGGAGGAAGGGAAAAAGAAAGAGAAAGTGAGAAAAAGAAAGAGGAGGTAGAGAGACAGAAGGACAGGGAGGGAAAAGAGAGGAAGAAGAGAGAGGTCAGAAGGGAGAAAGAAAGATATGGAGAGAAACAGAGAGAGGGAAGGCAGAAGGGAGAAGGGGGGGAGAGGGGGGAGAGAGAGAGGGAGGGACACAGAGAGAGAAAGATAGAAGAAGGAAAGAGATGGAGAGAGACAAAGTGAAGGAGGAAGAGGAGGGAGAAAGGGAGAAAGAAAGAGAGGGAGAGAGAAAAAGAAAGAGGATGAAGAGAGAGAAGATTTTGGGGGCAGAAGGAGATGGAGACATATAGCATGGTAGCATAGTGAAGTGGTTTTTTTAAAAAGGTCAAGGTGATTTGCTCCTGGTGGGGGGCACCCCACTCCTGAATTTGTAACTTCTCTGTTGAATGACTTCTAGGAGCTGGAGAGGGGAAGACACATGACCTTATCAATGACCATTTGAGTAGAGAGAGTAAGTGCCAGAGAAAGAGCAGCCAGAGCCTTATGGAAACCAGTCTTTGTTCAGAATCCCAGATCCCGTTCACTGTACACCCCACACCCCAGCCAAGCTGGACCTCTTCTTACGCTTCCCCTGCCTGCCTTCCTGCTTGCGACTGTTTTGAGCTGTTTCTTCCTGGACAGTCGACCCATCCTCTTTTCCAGTCAATTGCCTGTCTCGCCTTTAAAGTCCACACCCATTATTGGCTTCTCTGGTGTTACTATGGATTCCTTCCCCTCAACAGGTCATCATACTTTATTTTATAACTCTTTGATGCAATTTTTATTGGTTATCTATGACTCTATTCACACCAAAGCCCTTTGAGGGCTGAGACCTATGCTTATCTAAACATTGTCTCTTTTAGCCCCTAATGCAGCGCTCTGTACACGGTTGGTGTTTAACAAACATTTTCTGAATGAATGACTCACTCAACAAACTAGGGATCCTACGATGAGGAGATGAGAAGAGAGTATGTGTCAGGCATGGGGATGAATGAATTCACAAGAGTGTTAGAGATTTAGTAACCCCTCTGTATTAGGTGGAGGTGGGTGGGAAACACAATGCATATAAATGAGAAACTAGCAAGTCAGAATAGGGCAAGGAAAGGCCAAAAGGTAGCACTGGAAAAGAAATATCCCACTTTCCCCAACTCTGAGGAAGACTCAAAACTCAGTACTTGCTGGATATTCCTTTCTAGTTTCTGCAGCTGAATTGTCAGTCAAGTTCCCCTTCACTCAGGGTTTGGGGATTAAGGAGGTTAGATAATGAGACCATAGTCAGAGTGGCACTTCTCAGATTTAGATAGGCAGTGAAAGGTATTAAGAGAGAGATGGGGGATGTTCTGTAGGAATAGAACTAGTTAAAGGAGTCAGAAGGATTTAAAGTTTAGAGAAGAGTCTCCAAGTGCCATTAGAAAGTCAACCATAATAAAGGGCATGTTGGTAAATGTTTAACAACCTGACTCTTGGATCAAAAAAATATGTCCACAGGACACACTTTGATTTAGTCTTCATTATTATTTTCTCTAAGGCAGTCAACAAAACAAT
Organism: Potorous gilbertii; assembly: GCA_028658325.1. Lineage (NCBI taxonomy): Eukaryota > Metazoa > Chordata > Mammalia > Diprotodontia > Potoroidae > Potorous > Potorous gilbertii. The sequence goes on from JAQQSK010012196.1 coordinate 7,828, forward strand.
ATGTCAAGCCCTAAGTTGTAGCACTGGCCAATTTCTGAGGTATAAATGCTCACATTGTAAATTTAACGATCAGCTCTGGAAGCCAGTATAAGCTGACTCCAGCACACTTGCTCCTTGTGGACAATAACAATATCTCACACTTTGTAATTTACAAAAAAATGGCAGCACCTAGTATCAATATGCATTTTTCACAACTCCTTTCCCTGGATCATCCTAACTAATCGGTAAGTGGGATGTAGGTTCTTCCTCTGAAATGTAGTAGTGTTTCTTCCTTATTTTGCGTTTATCTGCTAGCACTGGAGTTCAGTCCCATATGGACTTTTAAAAATGACTATTTTTTACATCGTTGTCCTTTATGGAATTCCCCCTTCCTTCACCTCCACCTGAATCTTCTCTTGTAACAGAAAAGTAGTTAAAAAACACACCACCTGGTACTGAGATTGTTTCTGTCAACCTAAACCTCATTCTGCCCCAGTAGTCCTCATTCTTTTTGCCAAGAGGAGGGAGTTGTGCTTCATCATCTGCTTTCCCAGACCATCCATTTTTCCATTAATCAGAACTTGACCTTCTTCCAGTGACCTTTTCATTCACACTGCTGCTGTTTTGTATGTTGTTTTTTGGTTCTGTTTTTTCCACTCAGAATCCATTCAAATCAATCCTCTCATGTTTCTCTTAATTCCTCACATGCATCACAATAATCTTGCATTACATTCATACAATTAGTTTACTCATGCATTTTCCAGTTGATGGGCATCCCCTTGGTTCCCAGTTCTCTGCTACCACAAATACTGCTGCTATAAAAATATATTGGCATATGTTGGATGTTGGTTTCCTTCTTTGATTTCCTTGATGAATATGCCCAGTACTAGGACTTAGTTGTCCTCTGCCTGGATTACTGCGATAACCTCCAGTCTTTTGTATAGAACAAGATACATCTGTATCATTGCATGTAGATAAGAAAGCTCAGGCTTTCTCAAGAAGTGAGGGAAGCAAGACATTGTTTGCTAATGGCCAAGGTGTCTTGGGACATCATTGCTTGGAATTGCCAGTCTGTGGCTTGGCCCACTAAACCCTGAAGGCTTTGAAGCTGATGTCTACTTTGGCCTTACCACCAGCATGCTGTCTACTTTTGCTGATGGTGGATCAGAGAAAGGGGTGGGTTTGGCAGCAGCAGTCAGTGGAGATGGGGAATGGGGGAGAAAAGATGTACTCACTGGGGCAGCCTCTGGTCTTCATTCTAATGTCGATCAAGGGCATGAAATCTGTATGAGTTTTAGAAGGGAATCCTGAGAGCCTAGTGCTTGAATTTACCCATGGACATTGAATTCTTGATTCTCTGAGTAAACGTTTAATCTTTTTACTATAAAACTTTGGTGCTATTACTATGATGAATAATAATAGTTAATAAAAGGCTCAGTTAGAACCAGACAGAATCTTCCCAGCTTCCACCCAGGAAAACTGTAAAATCCTTCTCCAGAGATGTGGAGTAATTGTCTATTTTACCAATTTAAGTTAATGAACTCTGTGTGTGTGTGTGTGTGTGTGTGTGTGTGTGTGTGTGTGTGTGTATACAAAGAAAGAGCAGAATGGCATACTGGGTACAAAGTCTTAGAATCAGGACGACCTAATCTGATGCATACTAGCTATAAGACTGTGGGCAAGTCCTTTACCTTTCAGTGATCCTGGATAATTCTTTGAGACCATATAAATTGTAGAGCAGTTAATGATCTGCATTGCCAGAAGGAGTCCCCTATACCACTGCCTTCAAACTTGACTAGAATAAGATACATTTGTATCTTTGAGCAGCACATATTAACTTAGAAAACCAGATACTGGCATTATCTGTGTTTTACAGATAATTGGCATTATCTGTATCTTTATTTTGTTAAACATTTCCCTCTTCCATTTTAATCTGGTCTGGGCCACACTTAGGAATTGCCTTGCAGTGGCAGGCAGTGAGTTCGACACCTCTGCCTGACATCAATGAAGCCAGAGGTCTAGACTCTGAAACAGAAATGGGTACCTTGTATAGGGCACACACATATGGGGCCTTTGTCTTCAAAAACCCAGTTGGGGGCAGGGATGGGAGGATAAAGTATATCCAAGTACAAGTTCAAATGTGATTGGTGCACTGAAGTCAAACAGAAGGGGATGAGGGATCTGAGGAGGAAAGGATGGATCCGTTACAGATGCAGTTTTTGATGTAAGAGAAGATATCTGGATAGGGTTTGAAGGAAGAGAAGGGTTTCAACAGGGAGGGAGTCCCTTCCAGACCACAAGGATGGTGTGCAGAGAGGAAGGAGAAGGCAGTCATCTAGTTTTTTTGGAACAGAGACTGAAATGATCAGTCTGGAAAGTTAGGTTGGAGCCAAATGGGGCTGGAATGCCTGAACTAAGGAGTTTGAGTTTTATTCTGAAGGCCATAGGGAGTCATTGAAGATGGAGGGGAGTACTAGCTGACTATTACAGACCTACCTCATCGTTTTTCTCACTATCTCTCACTGCCTGTATCCAATCTACTGCCAAGCCTGCTTACTTCACCTTTGCAACACTTCTCCTCTGACACTGCCAGCACTCTAAAGCAGGCCTTTGTCAGCTATTACAATAGCACGATGGTGGGTCTATCCACCTCAAGTCTCTCCCAGTTCCAACCCATTCCCCATTCAGCTTCCAAAGAGATTTTTCTAAAGCTCCGGTCCAATCCTGTCTCTCCCATGTTTAATAAACCCCAGTGACCTCCTGATGCCTCCAGGATCCAATACAAAATGTTCTGTTGGGCACTCAAAGTCCTTCCTAACTGAGTCTCCTCCTGCATTTCCATTCTTCTTGCATCTTACTCTCTGAAATGTACCCTTCAGTTTAGTGACAATGACCTTCTTCTTGTTCCATGAGCAAGATCCTGCATCTCCCCTCCCTCTTCATCTCTGCCTACTGACCTCCCTGGCTTCCTTTAAGTCCCAACTAAACCCCCCTCCCCTTTTACAGGAAATCTTCCCTAAGCTCTCTTAATTCCAGCACCTTCCCACTTTTAGTTATTTCCCATTTGTCCTGTCTATAGTGTGTGTGTGTGGTCTGTCTCCCTCATTGGATTGTAAGCTTCTTGAAGGCAGGGACTGTCTTTTGACTCTTTTTGTATCCTCTGCCCTTAGCACAGTGCCTAGAACCAAGTAGGCACTTAATACATATTGATTGATTGATTTTACTCCCAGAGAGATGGGGAAGATGGAAGGTTTTCGAGGACAGGATTTCCCCAACCTTGGGGTGCAGTAATTCTAACAATAGGCAGCAGAGGGTGCTGTTGGTATGTGCATGGGGCAGAAAGCATCTTGCTAGGAGGGAGGGTATGCCTTGCTGCTGCTGCTGCTGCATGTTCCTTGTTGGGGGCAGCTGAAGAGTCTCCTATCTATGGCAGGATTCTCTCTCATTTTTTCTCTCATTCTCTCTCTCTTTCGCTCTCCTCCTTTCTCTTCTCTCTCTCTCTATTCTCTTTCCCTTCCTCCTTCCCTCCCTCTCTCTTTCCTCTTCGCCTGTCCTCCCTTTTTTCCTTCCTTCCTTTCCTCCTTTCTTTCCTCCCTCCTCTTTCCCTTTCCTTTCCTTCCTTTCTTCTTTTTTCCCTTCCTTCTTTTCCTTCCTTCCTTCATTTCTTTTTCTTTCTTTCCTCTGTACTTCCTTGGCTCCCATTTCTCCACAGAAGGTAAATAAAAGGCAGAGGGCCCAGGGAATAAGCAGCTTATGTGACTAATGCAGCATAATGGGGATGTGATTTGTTCTAATAACAGCCATTGTTTAAGTATTCTGGAGCACCCTCGGAGCTGAGGCCTGCCAAGGCACATCCCAATTTGAATAGTAAGCTGAGAGAATAACAAGATCTTGCAGTGAGTGCCTTAGCTAAGGATGGCTCCCCCCCAGCTCCCCCCACCTCCGCAGCTCTCCCTCCCCCCCTCAGCTCTCCCTCACCCCAGTTACCCCTGCCCCTGCATCTCTCCCTCCCCCAGCTCTCCCTCACCCCAGTTCCCCCCCCCGCAGCTCTCCCTCCCCCCCAGCTCACCCCCCGCAGCTCTCCCTCCCCCAGCTCTCCCTCACCCCAGTTCTCCCCCCCACAGCTCTCCCTCACCCCCAGCTCTCCCTCACCCCAGTTCCCCCC
>JAQQSK010012197.1:0-11971 GCA_028658325.1 Potorous gilbertii
TCTTTCCCCAGTGATCCTTTAGATGCTCTCAGAGTATTATTTTTTGTACATGGTTTTCTACTTGTTTACTATTCTCATTTCTCACTGCAAGTAAGTATTCTGTTCCACAAATATGTATTGGAAGCAAACAGATGGTTTAAATTTATTCCAGACTCTGATATGTACATAAATAAGTCTAGTGATCTGATAGCCACCCTGAGAATTTGATCCAAGCTGTTTATTATTAGTGTATGGCAGGAACCAGTCTTTGTTTTTCTTCCCACCATAAATACAGGGGAAGAAACTTTGTGACCTTCAGCTACTATAGCCTTAGAAATATATGGAAATAGATGGGGGGGGAAATGGAACAAATTGACTGCATTGGTAAAGGTATAAAGAAACCATTTCTAACTATAAGGATAGTTATTTTAGAATAGGATAAAGATGATCTACATACTGAATTTTGGCATTAACTCACAAACCTTGCGTCACATATGAAGTGTGACTTTAGAGCTAAGTGATTGGTGTTTTAATGTTTTTTGTTTCCTTGATTTCTTTTGTTTTTATATCCAGTACATTTCTTTCCCTTCCCCTTCCTGGAGAAAATTTCTTTGTAAAAAAGATTTTTTTTCAAAAGTCATGTGATTAATTATAAAAAATAGACACAAACACTAGAACTTAGAAATAAAAATGAATGACATCTCCATAAAAGTGTAGGCTAGACACTTATTCCAACAGTGTTGCTTGGAATGACATTTGCACTCCTCACTGGAAACTAACTTTATGCCTTTTACAATATTTCTAATGGCAAAAAATCTTTCTCCCTGGAAAAGGGGTCTGGGGTATGGATTTGATCTTTAGAAACAGTAAAAAAATCATTTGGAGCCAAATCCTCTGAATAAAATGTACAATTTAGTTGAGTAATAGCAATTAAGAGTAAAAATAAAGGGGTGCTATCATAAGGTAGAGACTGGTTTTCTTATGCAGCTGCCATGTCTAGAAGTCTAGCAGTATCTTTGGGTACTGTGTATGCACCCCAGCACACACAGGAGGGCATGCTGTACAGGTTCTTAGATCTGCTTTTCTAAAAGGAAAGCAACTTTTGAGGGGTCAAGAATCTACTTTAATTACATTCACCAACAGAGAAAATACAAGCAGAGGAATAAAGACCAACAGACAGGGCTTCTAACTGTCTGACTATAACCAATACATATATCACAAATCAACAGACAGATCAACTGTCTGACCATTATATACACACATAATTACCAGAGAGAGAAGCACCAACATCTGAGTTTTCAAAGGGGGTGAGGTGAGGCATGGTCCCTAGAGTGTCACCTGGCACAGTAATCTTCCAAGCCCCCAAAGCAAAACCTCACCTCAGAGTATATGCACACTTTTCAGAGTCGGAGGACTCTTGCAGATTAGTGCCTCATTAATTAACAAAAGTCTAGGTGGTCCTACAAAACAAGCCTCCCTTAACCTAGCTTCCCTTAGTGGGCTCCAAATTAGGCCTATTAATGGATGAGGAAGATCTCTAACTCTAATTAACATAACTGTGAGGATACTCAGACTTTATACTGTCATTTTCCTTGCAGAGAAGGGAAGGGAAAAGAAAAATATTCATTAAATACCAACTATGTGCTAGGCCCTGTACTAAGAGCTTTACCGATATCTCACCTGATTCTTACAACAACTCTGGGAGGTAGTTTTACCCTTGAGGAAGCAGGTAGACCCATTAAAATGACTTGCCCAGTCAGAAAGCAGGGAAGTATCTGAGGCTAAATTTAAATTCAGGTCCACTTTGCTACCTCACTGCCTTGTACTGAACTCAAGGATGTAGTTCCAGTGCACAATAGCTGTGACTCAGTCAGCCATCTTCAATATGATGTTAATGGCTCAATAATTATCCAAGGCAAAGATATTTCCCACATCAAAACAGATTAATTTATTTATTCATTTAAGTGCCTAATACATGTGAGACATTATGCATTGAGGGAAAACATATATATGGGTATATATATGCACACATGTATGCGTATAGGCTGAAATGAAACCATTCCCACCCTTATGGAGATTATATTCTGTTGGAGAAAACAACACATGAATATAAAGTTACATGCGAAATGCATACAAGGTAATTGCCATGAAGAGGACAATAGCAACTTAGGATGGACTTCCTGCAGAAGACCCTGGAGCTGAGGCAGGAATTCTCAAAGGCAGAGGTGTGGAAGGAAAACATTCCACGTGTGGGAGACTGCCTGAGCCAGGGCATTGAGGTAGGAAAAACAGCATGTTGGTCAATTTGGCTGGAAAATGAGGAAGAAATAATGTTTTTTGAAAGGTTATCTGGAACCAGTTTGTGATGGGAGTTAGAAGCCAAACAGAAATCTGTTTTAAGTGAGATGATATTAGTCTTTTCAATGTATAATCAGTGGAATGGCCATATCCATCAAGGAGACAATCAAAGTCCCAAATATGATTTCACGCCTTCTACTGAGAAGTTAACTTCAGGTCCAGAAAAAAGGCCCCATTCTTTACCCTTGTTGAATGATCAATCTACCCCTGGTCATCTCCTCTACTTAGGAAGATGGGTCACTTTCTAGATAAGGAAAAAGCAGTTCCCCATGGGATGTTATAGTGGAGAGTGGAGGAGCATGATGTCATGAGGGGAGTGGGAAGAAGAACTAAAGTGAGAAAGGGGTGAAAGAAGGGCAATAGCAGGGTACCAAAGACAAACTTCTTGCCATGCAGGAAAAGAGATAGAAATCTCCCTTAACCTTTTCCATTGCCTCCTTTGCCTATATCAGGATTGTATGAGCTTGTCTGGGAATTTATAACACTGATTTTTATGAGAAAATGTCAAATTCCAAACAAATAGCCTATAAAAGAATCAAATCTGTTCATAAATTGAAGACTATCTATGCCAGCAAATATAGTATTGATCATAATTGAACGCTGTGTATAACTACATTAAAAAAGATATGGTGCTTCCTTGAGGATTGTCAGTGTAAATGAGAAGACAGTAACAGTCCAGTTAAACAGACATAATCTTTGAAGCATTTCAGCTCAGCCTCCAAAGTTTTTTGACTGTTTGGGTTGTGCTGTTGTTATAGGACTGAGGGTTTTTAAATTTAAGATATTCTTCCCTTTAATTAAATCAAAGTAGGAAAGGACCTTGAGGCATTGGATTTTATCTTGGCCATAATGTACTAATTGATTTTATTATGTACCTTTCATTGCTCTATCTTCTTTCCCTCAGTTAAAAACCTTGGGTCTTTTTCTTAAACTTTGAAATAAAGAGCTTTAGAATCTGTTTTTTTTTTGTCTACTTAGATTTTTAAAATTTATAATAGATGTAGATTTAGATTTAGATTTAGTCTGCCCACTATAACATTGACTATACTTATATATACATAATTAAGATATATTTATATTTGCTATACATACATTTAGTGTTATAGATAATATGTATGTATATGTGTATACATTTATATATATATAGAGAGAGAGACATACATTCATGTATACTTAAGAACTTTGATCTTCATGCTATTTGAAATTCATAACAAAAAGGAAAGGAAATAAAAATGAGAGTGAGTCTCATATTTAGAAGTTCCTCTTTTCATGCTATTCATCCACTTTTGACAATGTACAGAGAACTATTCTAAGTGCTAAGGCAGTCACACAATTTAGTTTAAACAAATCTGCTCCTAGGATGTTTACCAGTCTTAAATTGGGTAGTCAACATTTCTGCAAAATTCTGTGGATTCCACTTTGATTCCTTGGATGCTTTCTTTCCTGGTTAGATATTCTTCTTAGGACTTAACCAAGATGGTGCTGGTCTCTTTTGCTCATTTTAGATCTTTTCATGTCTGTTTGAACTCTGTTACCACTGCTTCCTGAAGTCAGTGTCTAATCTTAACTGCTTAAAACTCTGTTTCAAGTGAGATTGGACAGTATTTCTTCTGCTTGCTTTCCCAGCAGCCATTGCACTATGGCTCGTGCCAACAGACCATCTATGCTGTAGGACTTTTTGATACACTTTTTTGGTATTTTATGTAAACTGTAAACTGAAGATGTTTTGTCTATGTCACTTGTCTCTAAACTTTTTTGGTCATACACCCCTAATAATAAGCATTTTTGAGCATATATCCCCAAATATGTGTATATTTACTTAAATATAAATTATATAGATATAATACTACACATTTTTAAAATTACATAAAATAGGAATTGGAATTGAAAGTGATGAGTTAGGATGAAATAATATTTGATCCTTGAAGTAACAGAGGGAGTAACTAGAGTTTATTAAATAGGGAGGTGACATGGTCAAACCTACACTTTAAAAAAATGACTTTGGCAGAAATGTGGAGGAAGGGTTGGGGAAAGGAAAGATATGAAGGAGATACTACTTAGGAGATTCTTGACAATAATCAGGTAAGAGATGATGAGGCCCTGAAAGAGAGTAGTTACTGCATGAGTAGAGAGAAGGGTACAGATGCCAGAGATGTTGTGGAGAGAGAAATAGCAAAATTTGACAACTGATTGGATATGTGAGGTAAGGGAACTTCAGGAGCTAAAGATGCCAGGGAGACTGAACCTTGGAAAACTAGAAGAATGATGTTGCCCTCAACAAAAATAGACAATTTAGGAACGGGGTAAATTTGTGAGGAAAGATAATATAATGAGATTCTTGCTCATCCTTTGAGACTTACTTTGCTGTTATCCATACATTCCCAATATGAGTGATACCACCCCCTGGGGGGACTCTGGAATGATCCAGGGGGATGGTAGTAGCCTTGGGTGCAATTGGGGGTCATTGAATAAAAATAGGGGGACAGTGGAAGCATAAGGAAAGAAGAGAAGACAAATTTTAAAAACCTTATGTACATGTTTCATCTGTTGTATAATAGAGTAAAAGAAATGGTGATTACATTATTTTCCAAATAAACACACAAAATGCAAGTTATAACCAATCAATGGTCAAGTCTACTGACAGATCTTAACAAGCAAGTGTTCACAGGCAGTGTATCACACATTGTTGGGAAGTGTTCAGCATGCATCGGTAGGAATAAATGCGTGTAATGACTTGTTACAATATGATACTATATAGTTACATGATGCAATATTGCATCACCAGAATTTCAATGCAAGAAAAAACCCACAAGTTTATAATAAATTATTAAATTTAAGATACATCATTTAAAAATTTTATATATTTTTGAAATGACACATTTTTAAAGAAAAACCATTCCAGGAGGCACTGAGTAATTTTTTTTTTAAAGGGAGCAGTAGGTCAAATAAGTTTGAGAATCTCTGCTCTACTCGAAAGGAAGAGGGGGAGATAAGGTTCTTACTAGTCACTGTCCTGAATCTTGTAGCTCACCCTGTGAGGGGCACCCTCCAGAGCTCCAAGGTGATATCTGGAACAAACTTTTAAGATAGCAGCCATATAGCTAGCTGCAGCTCCGGGTACTGAGGTCATGATTAGGTCACAATATCCCAGAAAGGTTAATTCCTAGCTCAGAAGAGGTGTGGTCAGGATCTTGCACCGTGGAGGGAGAGGACACAGTGGAAAAGCACTCTGAATAACAATAAGTATGGTTGTATTTTAGCAAGCCCTACAGTTATCTATGATCACATATCCCTTGGAATCAGGCCATAGTCTCCATTTTGGTAACAATGAAAATTTACTAAGTTCTAAGGATATAAAGACCTCATAAGCAAATGCAAAACATCAGAAATATTAAACACATCCTTTAATCATAACAGTGTATATAAAATTTTATAGTGAAGAAGGGTTTCTGAAGAAGAGATTCAAACTTAAATGGAAATTAAATAATATAATCCTAAAGGATCAGTGAAACAAAGAACAATTTTAGAAGTAATAGATTACCTCATCAAAGAAAACGACAACAATTAGATATGATACCCAAACATTTGGAATACAAGCAAAGCAATATTTTCCTTAGGGGAAAAAGTTCAGGTATCTAGATTGTGTGCATCCTTTGTTGCTGAAGAAGACCATGCCATCAGAGAAACGATGACATGACTTGCACTTGATTTTGTTTTTGAGTGAGGGAGGTCTGTGTAAGTCACCAGCCTCACTTCTCCTGCAGAACCATCTGAATCCAGTGACCTGATATTCCTTAGGATGACTGGAGATGGCTCTCAGTTATTTTGTATACACCTTGTATAAACCACAGTTGTAGAGAGAGATGAAGATAATACCGAGATTATGAACCTGGGAGACCAGAAGGGTGGTTAGTGTTTCCAAGTCTCCCTAGGTTGTTTTGTATACATCTTATATAAACCACATTTGTATGTGCATATACGCTCTCCTCACTCTCCCAATACAATGTAAGCACCTTGAAAGCAGGGAATTTCATTTTTGTCTTTAAGTTTCCGGTATCTAGTATAATGTCCGACCCAGTAAACACTTAATACTTGCCTATTGATTGAATGATTGATCAGTGGAATAATATTTCCTAGGTATCTGTTTGAAAGACTTTTGGTGGCATTCACATGCTGAACAGAAGATTTATGGGGATCAGAAACATATTTTAATCTAGAAGCTAAGGTTTCATATGTATGTATGTGCTGTATATATGTATTCAATCTTGACACGTATGGCACTAAATAAACTCTGTTCTATTTCTCAGCTTTCACTTGTTTTCTGAGTGGAATGTAGCTGAAATGATACCATTAACTAAAACTCAATCGCTATTGGATCATAGGAATATTTTTATAAAAATAGAAACATTGCTGCCTGGACCTATTTTTGGCATTAAGGCTTTTATAAGAGTAAAAATAAAGAAGTTATGTATTTCTATGTATTTCTCATTAACTCCACTCTGTGAATGTGATATAAACCAATCTGAACGGAACACAGCCATGTTGCTGTCTTCCTAGTACATTGCAGATGATAGTTGCTCAACTTCCACAACATGTTGTTAATATGGGGGCACATACAAGTCAACTTGTATTATAGATATTTATCTACATATTCGATTCCCCCTTTTAAGAGTTTGTCAGCTACGTGAAGATCTTTTTATACCCTACAATACTAGCCTAGTGCCTTATATATAGTATATGCCAAATAAGAATTAGTCGATTGCTTGCCTTCTGAAGAAGTGAGGAGGAGCAGGAGGAGGGAAGAGAATTTGGATTTGGGGAGGAGTTTAGTGCTCCACCCAGCAGCTCTCCAATCAGAGTAGAAAGAAGACTGAGGGAGGCAGTATGCAGGCTTGAGTACCATGGTGGTGAGTTTAGAGGTGATGAACTTTTCCTGGAAGGGGCATCTGGTTCTGTGGATCTGAAACCAGAAAGAGCAGCAGAGGCTAAGCGGAAATAAGACATGTAGACATGTTAATTTACAATACAAGACAGCACACTAATGCTATACCATCAGTAAGCACTATCGTAGGTCAAGGAAGAGAGAGTTCACTGTGGGCAGTGCTAGTCAAAGAAGATTTCATAGAGAAAGTGCTATGAAATGGGCCTTAACGAAGGGGTAGAATTCAGATGAGTTGAGAGAAATGAAAGATGATGTTCTCAGTAAAGGGAATGGAAAAATATGGGTGTGATGAAAGTAATATGTGTAATGGCCTGTCAGAAGTTAGCTGAATAGAGTCCTATATATTTAAATATGTGCATATATGTTTATATATGTGCATGCATGTATATATGTACACATGTATGTATAGAAAATGTGGCTCCTTTATTCCCTGAGTACTATCAGCTAACAGAGAACTCTCACTTCTGCAGCATTTCACATATTTTTCTTAAGAAATATAGTTCATTGATATATGACTTTGACAGGAACATTATTCTACCCGCTGAAAGGTTAAAATCAGACTCAATAAAATGATAAGCCAGTTTTTAATATTGAGATAAACTGCCTTTTCTTTATGTGTATGCCTCATATATAATTAGTTTTTCCATATTGTTTATTGCACTAATATTGACATCTTATAATTAGCTGAGGGATTGTAGTTCTGGAAATTCATCTTAAATTCATTAACACTAAGTCATATTATATGAGTGACATCACCAAAAATTTTAGTAAATGGTTCATGTAGCAATTGATTGATAAGATCAATGGAAAGATGAAACATTTGACTTATTTTCCCCAAAGTCTGATGGTGGAGATCTTTATGACCATTTTATTTGTTTGGGTCTCTTTTATTAGGATTAACAAGAAGGAAAAATATCATTTTATAAAATATTGGCTTATTTTTTTCTAGGAATAATTCCATCCAATGGGAAAGTGGATCTGACTGTTACATTTGCACCATTTAGATACGGAACTGCACGAATAAAATTGCAGCTGTGGGTTTCTGAATTCAACTCTACACCTTATGAATGTACATTCACTGGAACATCATCTCCTAGAATGGCTTTAAGGTATAAGTTCACTTCGTTGTTGTGGTGTTCTTATAGTTTTAAATTTCTTGGAACATTTTTTAAACCTCCAAATTCCTTCTATTTGTTTTTTTTTAATAACATGGAGAGAATAGAATGTTAACACTAACCTATTTGAAATGATGGGAGTTATAAAATACTTTTTACAAATATAGTATTAACTTATTTTATAATAATTGGACTTTTCATTACTTTCATTTTTAAGCAAACCCAAACCTGCCTTTTACACAAGGCAGTGTATCTGGTTAATATTGTCTGGTAGTCTATCTAATGGCATTGATTGGCTAAATGAAGCAATATGGCTGAGGTCAGTTAGTGTCCAGGCCAGCATCTGGTGCCGAGAATTAGCAGAGGCACAGGTGGGCAAGGGTGTCTCTGAGTAAAAACATTTATACCGTATGGGTACAAACCTAGTTTATTGGGTTTTCCATCCTTTCCCAACTGTTCCTCTTCATCTCTAGTTCCTGTATTACTTTCTCTATTGTTTTCTGTATTTCCTTCACTGGGAAGTCCTACATTCAGCCACTACTTCCTCCCCTCAGCAGTTCTCCTTAGCATAAATTGGCTTTCCAGTGAGACATCTCTTCTACTTGGAGCTTGCCAGGTCAATTCAAGCTATACTACCCTCACTAGGACTACTAGTCTATAGCAGCTCCAAGGGAGTGATGTTATATGAAAGGGGGATTTGCTGATTTCACACTGTTCAGATAAGCAACAGTCATAATGATATTATTATGAAATGACAATAGATAGAACAGTGTTATAGGAAGCACACCTATGCCTCTATTTTTCATTCTGGAATTTCTTTAGACTTTTACAAATGATAACAGAAATGCTAGTCATACAAGTACCTTAAAATAATTTAGAAAATGAAAAAAATTTAAACATTTAGAACTAGATGTCTGCCTAGCTCTCAGATCTGTAGAAATCATGAACCAAAATGTGTGAGGCATACAGAGAACAGAAAACTAACAAATCAAAATATAAATGGGCTAAGAAAGATACAAAGTCTTGTATTTTGTGAGATCAAGAATCACTTTGAGCTTTGTACATTGCCTAAGACATTTGGACATTGAAAGATCCAAAGTCCCACAATTAAAAAGCGGCAGAGAGGGATCCAAACCTTGATCCAGTGACTCCAAGACCAATACTATGTCTCCGGCACCAGAATGCCATCTCACTGTCATCCATTGTCAACATTCCATCCACCCAAAAGAGCAGTCCTATTCTTTTTTGATTCTCTGGTTTTCCGGTTTGTATAAGCACGTTCAAGTTACTCAGCACAAAGTAAAATATTAAATTTGTTAGCTTATGCAGTATACTTTATATCTTTCTCATCTTAAAAACAACAGACTTATACATGCATTTTTTTTTGCTACAATCACTTTGTTTTTTACATGATTTGGCATTAAGCTCACAAGATTTTGACATATATTCTTTGTTTTCTTGGATACGCCTCTCTGTTTTTGTGTCACTCTTATTCCTTCATTCTCCTGTCTGTCTTGTTATTTCTCCTTTCTGATTATTATTTCTCAGTCTTTTTTGCCGACTCTTCATATCATACCCATTAGTTATTAACCTTGGGTATCCCCCAAGTCTCTATTCTGGTCCCTCATCTCTTTTCATTTCTATATTATCACATTTGATAATCATGCCAGTTTCCATGGGTCATTTACTATTCCTGTATAGATTATATGTTCAGCCTTAGTCTCTCTTCTAAGCTACAGCCTCTCATCACCAACTGCAGGACTTCTCAAACTAGAGATCCTGAAGCAGATAACTGTGTACATATCTAAAATTCAATATGTCAAAATCAGACCTTGGTCACCTTTCTTCTTGAATGCTCCCATCTTCTGAATTTTCCTGTTATTGTTGAGAGGGTACCACCACCCTCCCGGTTACACAGTTTTGCAGCCTTGAAATCATTCTCAGCTTCTCACTCCCACTCACCTCACATATCAAATTCATTGCCAAATCATTTCATTTTTAACTTCACAACTTCTCTTCCGTGTGTCTCCGTTGCTCGCTAACACACTCACCACTCTCGTTCATGCCTTCATCACCTGTCTCCTAGACCATTGTAGTAGCCTTCTAGTTATTTTCCCCGTTTCCTCACTCCAACACATCCTTCACGCAGCTGCTAGTGACTTTCTAAGACATAAATCTAATCACTTCATTCCCCTACTAAATAAATGCTAGAGGCTTCTTATCACTTCTCTCTTCTTGTTATTGTTCAGTCATTTTTCAGTCTTGTCCTACTCTTTGCAAGCGTATTTGGTGCTTTCTTGGTTTATCATTTCTTTCTCCAGCTCATTTTCCAGATAAAGAAACTGAGGCCAACAGAGTTAAGTGACTTTGCCAGGGTCACACAGCTACCAAGTGTCTGAGTCCACCTGACTCCAGCCCAGATCTCCATCCACTGCATCCCTTATCTGCAGAGTTATCACCTCTAATATCAAACATAAACCCCTCTGGTTGATATTTAAAAGTTATCTTTGTAATCTAATCTCTCCCACCTTTCTAGTCTTCTCATATTTTCCTTCATTCTACACATTTTAATATTTTGCTATGCTGGCTTATTTACTGTTCCTTAAACACAATGCTCCGACTCCTGTCTTCATGCCATTGATTGATTTTCCCTGTGCCTTGGGTGCTCTCCATCCTCAGCTCCACTTCTATGTTTTCCCAGCTTCTTTCAAGGCTCAGCTCAGATCTCATCTTTGGCAAGAATTTACCAGTTCCCCTAGTGGTTACCTTTCACTATGTTGTAGTAGATTGCCCTCTACTATGTGTATCTGTTATGCACCTAATTATTTACATGTTTTCTCCATCATTAGAATGTGAGCCCCTTGAGAGCAACTATTATTTTTGCATTTCTTTGTGTCTTCAACATTTAGCACACACCTAGAACATAGTAAGTCCTTAGTAAACTTTTGCTGACAAAACTTGACTTTTTAATCACTTTGGATACTAAGTGTCCCTTTGATGAATAATTGATTTTTCCATGAAGTCTAACCTTGATTATAGTTCATAGGGGGTTTTTTTGTATTTAAATTTATTTATATAAGTTTTCAACATTCATTTCCACAAAATTTTGGGTTCCAAATTTTCTCCCCATTTCTCCCCTCCCTCACTCCAAAATGCTGAACGTTCTAATTATCCCTATCACCAATCTGTCCTCCCTTCTAACATCCTTCCCTTATCCCCATCTTCTCTTTTGTCCTGTAGAGCAAGATAACTTTCTATACCCCATTACCTGTATTTCTTGTTTTCTAGTTGTATGCAAGAACAATACTCAACAGTTGTTCCTAAAACTTTGAGTTCCAACTTTTCTTCCTCCCTCCCTCCCTCCCCACCCATCCTCTTTGGGAAGGTAAGCAATTCAGTATAGGCCATATCTGTGTAGTTTTGCAAATGACTTCCATAATAGTGTTGTGTAAGACTAACTATATTTCCCTTCATCCTGTCCTGCCCTCCATTTCTTCTATTCTCTCTTTTGATCCTGTCCCTCCCCAAGAGTGTTGACTTCTAATTGCTCCCTCCTCCCACTGCCCTCCCTTCCATC
>JAQQSK010012198.1:0-11971 GCA_028658325.1 Potorous gilbertii
TTTTTTTTTATTTTACTCTTTATGGCGTGTTTGCAGCACCTTATTGTAAAATATGGGTTAAGTATTTGTTCATGGGCTCAGTGTCATCTGCTGACCTTCATGGATCATCTATAGCTTTCACAAAACTCCTCAAAAATTTCCATTTGATTTCTTATGCCAACTTGCAATATATTGAAAGCACAGTGGGGAAAGTTGCAATGTAGAAGCAATAACTGTAGTTATTTGTGTGCTCAACTGAACTCCTGTAGTAATTGTAAACGAGAGAAGATATTATGCATTTTCTAAATATTGTGTCCTTCCTGTCCCTTAGCTCAGTTCTACCTCTACTTCTATGGATTTGTGGTTGATCTGGGTATTTCCTCTGTTCATTTAAATGGAAACTGATTCATACCTTCTCATCCTGTCCAATTCTTGTTCACAGTGGTTCACAGAAGAACACTAAGTCCTTTACAGAGCGTGTCCAATATTTTACAGTCTTTCCTCTCTGTCATGTTGTATTTCATAAATTGTCAGCTTGCCAATCTCTTATTGTGAGCACATTTAAAAATATTTTTATTGAATTTGTTTGAGTTCTTTCTGTCCTAGTACATGATACATTTTTGTAAACTTTCTATACAAAGTTGGGTGCAACCTGGATGAAGATCCATCAAAGGAGATAGAGAGAGAGTATTCAGCTAGGTAGAATGAGAATCAGGAAGGAATGAAGTCATGAAAAGCTAAAGAGAAGAGTGTGTCAGAAAGAATAGCATTGTTGATATTGTCAATGGCTACAGGAGATTAGATTTGGCCAATTTTCTCATGTTTATAAGAATGCTCTATGTAATTTACTTAGAGTTTTCTTGATGAAAAATATAAGAAATACAAGGATTTTCTACAGTTCTATACATAGTGATTGCTCAATAAATACTTTTATTTGAAATTAATTTGGTTAGGTGAATGGGGTGAAGGGTAAGTCTGCTTTGTAAGACCTCAGTTTCTTAGTGTTTTTGAATCTGGAAGATAACAGAGTGGATATGTGTCTTGCCTACCTTTGTGTAGGGATAGAAATGTTCAGATACAAACTTTCTCTTTTCTTCACTCTTACCCAAATTCCCAAACCAACAACAACTAAAAAACATTGTGTTAGGCAGAAATACTATTTTTCTAACTCCTTAGAGCATGGGATTAATTTGTTTAAAAATTGATTATAAATATACAAATTGACATCTCATAACTTACCACAATCCTTCTGCCTTACCTTTTTACCATGAGTAAGATTTTTTTCAATTGATTTTGTATTGGATGTTACTCAGGAAAGTTTTCTGATCAACTTGAGCTTGCAGGGAGGTAAGGCTTTGTTTCAGGCCTAGTACAGAATAGGAATTTAATAAATACTTTTCTGATTCATTAATTTTCTCCCACTGTGAAGGGTGTGGACATGGTCCACTGTAGATTCACTATGTATAATTGGGATTAACTGGTTGGCTTGACTACTGCAGGATGGAACTAAACCTTTGTTTTGGGACTATAAAAGAATATCTCTTAGTTTGCCTTTGTCCTTTTCATAATACAGGACAGAGGCCCATCAAGCTAAGGGCAGACCTAAGCCCCCGTGATTCTCCCTCCTACAAAAGTTGCTGATAGCTACGATGTGGCAGATGTATATGGGGATTGCATGTTCTCTGATCCATATAGTCTGAGAGTAAGACTCTTGAGCCCCAAGTTTGATAACTCAAACTTCTAGAGAGAGAAGGGTTGCCTCTCTAATGATCCCAAGTCCCAGATTTATAGGGATTCATATTTCTAGTAAGAAAAAAAGGGAGTTGATAAAACAAGATTGATCTCTTGGCTAAAGAAAAGGATAATGAAATCCATACTTTCAGTAAAGTCAAGGAGTTCCTAGGCAGCACAAGCATCTTGGGGAGATTAGCCCCCAAAGTTTGAAAAAGAGCAATGGGCCAAAGCCGCAACACTGGGGAGCAAAAAACCTGGTCTCTCTCCCTCTGAGAGAACACTGTTATTTGGACAGAGTAGTTCTGACAGGAAATAAGACATCTTCTCTAATCACCTCAAGTTCATTTTTCTTCTGAGAGACTCTAATCATCAAGGTGATGGCAAAAGACTTTGGAGCAAAGCAGGATTAACTAGAATGCAAAGAATTGCTTCCCCGGCAACTTTAGGTTCAATTCATAGGATGTGAAAGTGGAAGACTACATAGGCCATAGGGTAGAGGTGGACAACCTATGGCCTTAAGGCCACATGTGACCCTCAAGGTCCTCAAGTGCTGCCCTTTGACTGAATTCAAACTCGAAGAGCCACACGTGACTTCAAGGTCACAGATTCTCCACCCTGGCCCAAGGGCAACAGTGAACTCATTAGAGAGTGAAGAGGAATTGTGCTAACATTTTATAGACTACTAGGTTTTTGTACTTCAACTGAGAGAGGAAATAAAGGCCTAATATGAATTAATACCTTGAGTCCTTGTGTAGAATATGGCAATCTTTTTATGCCTATCTGTGGAGAGATACACATGTAGGTCTATAGTTCAAGATTTCCTGAAGTTAATTCTGGATAGGACAGAGCAGGCTAATTAAGATAGAGTATTTTGGGGGGAAGCACCCAATAAATAAATCTACTTCATTTATGTCTAGAATGTGGGGTGCTGGATAGTAGGTTTCATTTAATTGATTTTTAAATAAATTTCAACTAGTAAAAGAAAGTCCAATTAAGCCTTCAATAGGTAACACAGAAGTGAGTAGTTGTAGAGCCATACTATCCAAAGGGGAGGTGTTATAGGGAGAGCAGCTTAAGCAGAGTGCCATTTATTAATTTCTTGCCTTCCTCCTCTATGTCCCTCATCATCATCCCAACCTGGCATTTCTGGGAAATAGCTCCCTCTAGAAGAAATGATAAGAAATGAGGCCACATTCTCTTTTCTTGAGCTACCAATCAAAAATTCTGTTTCCCTTGCCTCTCCCTTTTTATGGTTTAAAACTCATAAAATTGAGAGTAAGCGCTGCATGGCTTAAGTTTAATTTATGCTTCACATGGCACAGTGCATAAAGCACTAGACTCAAGGTCAGGAAGACTTCAGTTCAAATCCAACCTTCCCAGGATTGTTGTGAGGATAGATATTTGTAAAGTGCTTTGTTAACCTTGAAATGCTATACAAATGCTAGTTACTGTGTTTATTATTATTAACAAAGGGGCCCTAACAACATTGAGGACTCAACGGCAAGTTCCACCTTCCCAACTTCAAATAATTTATACAATGGTAAAAAGGAACCTAAATAGAAGTATGGGATTGCTTTAGTGCGTCTGAGCATCCCTACATTGTTCCTTGAGGGAGTCTTGTTTTGGGTCAGTTTGGAGGTAAAAGAAAGAATGTGACCTTTATCATTCCTCTATCTGCTATTCCTGGTTAACTGAACCTCCAATTATCATCAAGTCTGTCACTAATTAACTAAATAAATGCAACTTTCAAACTGACTCAGATTGGTACATTTTAAAAGCATATTTAATTTTTTATCTTTCGTAATTATATCCAAGGCATCGTTCATACAAAATTACTACACAAAATTTTCTCAGGCTGACATTCTTAAATTTAAGACCTGTCAAGTCCCTCATTTTATGTATCAGTTCAATTTTTTTCTTTTAATTTTGCTAATCTCTTCTTTGAGTTTTAGAGTTGCTAATTTGCTTTTAAACAGGATTTTAAAATTTGTTGTTTTTTCAGTTTTTTGTTTGTTTTTGACCATTTTATTATTATGGTTTTTTTATTGCTGGTAAAAAAGTGTTTGGATATAAATTTTCTCTCCATAGATTGCTTTGGTTGCATGTTAAACTTAAGTTTCAGTATATTGTCATGTTGTTACATTTTTGATGAAATTTTCTAACATTTCTCTGACGATCTTTGATCCACTGATTGGTTAGATTGAATTAGTGATCAATTAATTTAATCATTTTTCAAAGATTCTTTATTGAATATAATTTTTATCTTCATATTCAGTAAAGGATACCTTTAATACTTGTGCTTTTCTGCATATGTGGGAGTTAGATTTGTCTATGTCTGAAAGAAGAATATTGAAATCCTATTCTATAATAGCTTTGTTATTTGCTTCTTCCTGTAATTCAATTAATTTCATTTCAACATATTTAGATTCTATGTCTTTGAGTATATTTACCTTAAGTATAGGTATTATAGGTACTATAGCCATCTCCAGTCATCCTTATCTCTATCTTGCCACTAGACCCAGATGGCTCCAGGGGAGAGAGTGAGGCTAGTGACTTTGCACAGCCCTGCCTCACTTAAATCCAACTCACTTGCAAGTCAAGACTTCACTTTCCTGGTCTCATTGGTCCTCTTCAAGAATGAAGGACAAAACAGACAACAAAAACAAAGTATTAATTTTTGATTTGACTTTTCAGTATAATGTAGTTTCCCTATTTCTTTTAATCATCTCCTTTTTTTATTGCTGTCTTGTCTGAGATCATGATTGCTATTCCTGCTTTTGTAAAGTATGTGAAACATAATACATTTTTTGCTGGCCCCTTATTTTAACTCTGTGTGAATATTTATGTTCTGAATGTGTTTCTTCTAAAGTAACACATTGCTGGATTCTGTTTTCTAATTTAATCTGATGTCCTCCTTTATTTTATGGTAAGGTCATTTCATTCAGATTCATGATTATGGTTATCGTTAAAATTATGTGTTTCCCTCTATCCTATCCTCATGAATTTCCCTGTCTTTGCCCCCCAACCCTCCTCTTTATACAAAAGGTGATGAGAGAGAAGTTTTCTTGACAGTAGTAGTCTGTCATTGAAATAGTCTATTTCCACTGCACTGCCCTCTAAACAAGTCCCTGACTAAATTTTCTTACTTCTTTTTTCCCTTTTAATCTCACCTTCATAATACATTATCCAATAATGAAGTTTATTTTGCTTGTCACTTATCCCACACTGAATCTTTCCTCCACCTTAAAACCCTTTCTCCCCATTCCCTATCTCCACCTACTTTCCTGTTGGGTTTAATGTATTTCTACACCCTGGTCAGGCCACTGCCTCAATCTACTGCCTTCTTGGGATTTTTAAATCAGAGCACAACTGGGGATCACTGTCTATTTACCTATATTTGTGATAGCCTTTTTAGCAAGATTGCTCTGTCAGTTTCTGCAGCTTTTAGTTATCTTTTTGTTTAGTCCTGGGCTAAATGAGGAGCTTATAAACTTTTTCTTTTTTTCTTATAAAGTTTTTCTTTAGATTTCTGGGTCAGTATTCATTCTAGTGTTCTTCTTAGATCATTCTTTTAAATGTGTGGAAACAATAGACTATTGGCTCAGAACCATAGAATGTTGGACCAGGGAAGAACCTTATAGAACATCTAGTCTAAGAGCATCATTTCACAGATGAGCAAACTGAGATCTCGGAGGGGTTGACCTGACCAAGGTGATCTAGCTGTGTAGGGACAAGAACTAGAATAGAACCTAGTTTACTTGACTGCCAGCCAAGACTTTGTCCTGCTCTAGTCTATTTAAATCAGAGTCGTAAAAGAAGCAACCTTGCCTGCAGATAGAGGGCCAGCTTTAAAGTCAAGTAGATATGGTTGAACCTGTCTTAGAACTGTGTGAGCACTAGCTGGTTAAGTGTTTCCTCAGTGCTTCAGGCAACTCTCTAATTGCAGATGAGTCCCACATGTACTTCAGTGGATGGATTTTTCTCCACCAATCAAATCACAAACAAAACATTGAGATGTTAATGTATTTCTCTCCTTGTTTCTGCCTTGATGAATACGAATTCCATGGGGAGAAGGCTTAAGAGAAATAGGAATGTCCATAATGAATCACCCAGTCAGGGTGGACTTCTTGTGGGACACTCGATTTGAAAAGGAAGTTTATGGCTTGGTGAAACACTGACTCCACCTCCTTTCCCTATCTATAGGGTGTATGTGTTTGTCTTTGGACTGAATGATTTTCTAATGCCCACCCTGCTTTCTTTGGAGTGCTGGCACTTATTTGACATTCCAGTGAGGTAGTTTAGAAAATCTATGTGTCTGTCAGTCATTATGGACATGAATTAGTGCTCAACCATCACTGAAACCACTACCTGTCAGAGGGACCATGGATTAGGATCTGACAACACAATGGCTGTGAGAATTCTACTGTTAGAACTGTCACCAGAGAAGCAAAGGACAGTATGGATTATCAGTGATCAATGATATCTGTCTATTGAACAAATGGGTATGATTGAGAGGTCACTACTAGCAAAAGCTATTGAGTCTGACAATGGAGAAACCCTAAATCTCTCATCTATATAATCTAAGACATTATGTTAGCAATCAATATTGAATAAAAAGAACAAGAAGGGTATTGGAAGTCCCCATTCAAACCCTTGTGACAAGTTGCTGTGGACTATGACTGATGTTAGGGAGATCATTTAAAATCTTCTGTTTTTTGAACAATCTAGATGTGGCCAAAAAAATCCTTTTATTTTTCTCATCTACTTTGGGAGAAATGACGGGTTTGGAGGAGATATTCTTATGAATCTTCAGTGTCTGTCTCTTTTCCTACTTTTAAGGGCCTTCAGCACATGGCTTTAGAAGGCTATCTCCTAGATATATGCACACAATTGGGGAGACGACTAAGAAGAAAGACACAAAATCAGTTTTCCTCAGATTACCTCAGGCATTTGCTGATGAGGTGGCTTAATAAGAATGCTGAAGATTTTGCTAACCCTGGATTCTACCTACTCAATAAAGTAAACAGAAGATGAACTTGGGTAGCAGGGAATACTTAATTGCTGCAGGCAGAGTTATAAACACTTTCCTTTTCTTTAACCTCATATTTGATTTAGAGACTTAGGGGAAAAAAAGCTTTGCCTTTTAGATATATAAACAGATAGCCATATTGGAATCCAGAGAAGCTATTTATGATGCCTTTTTGCTTAATGACAAATGACCATCAGCATTCTGTTGTCCTAGCCCCCCATCTAAGAGACTTCTAAGGTTTGGTCCTGCTTCTTTGACCAAATGGTTACATTACCTTGAGTAAATCATTTTTCCTCTCTGGACCTGAGTTTTCTCATCTGTAAGATGAGATGTCAAGTTGTCTTAAGTTAATTAGGTGGGGTGTGTGTGTGTGTACAATCTCAAAAGGAGCAGGTTTGTCAGTTTTTTGTTCCTCTTGCCGCTCAGATCACTCACTTCAAGGTGACCATCCTGTTAGCTTGAATTGGCCATTTCTCTTATGGTTTCTTCTCCAAAAGTCTTTGTGCAGGTAATTTCTTGTGACATTATAGAAAGGCTCCTTTTGGATTGGTGCTGGTATAAGTGTCATTTTTCTCTCGAGTATGTACTTTAAAGATTATTTTTATTAATGCCAAAGAAGGAAAAGCATAATTTGTAAACTTAAGGATATGTTATGGTGTGTATATTAAGGATTTTTTAATTAATGCCAAAAAGGAAGGGTATAATAATTTGTAAACTGCGCTATATGTCATTAGCCTTTGGAGCTTAGTTGGAGCAATTTAATCATTAGGTGCAAGGCTGTTGTTAGTGTAGCAAGTAAAAAAAAATGATTGAATGTATAATCAAAAAATGATTGTACATTCTTTTAAAATGGCAAAATGCAATAAAGAAATGACTCCCAATGGTTTTACAACAACAACAAAAAATGTACACATTGAAGTCAAGCAGATGTGGCTGAACCTCTGCCTTATAGACGTGTGATCACTAGCTAGTTAGATGATTCCCCAGTACTTCAGGCAACCAATTGCAGATGTCCCCCAATTTGAATCTATCTGCACTTAACTAAACTCTAAGTTTCTTTCTTTATCTTCCTTTTTTCTTCTTTCTGACATTTCTTCTTTTTTCTATAGTTTATTTAAAAAATAATGAAAAATGTATCATCTCTTTTCTATACTATTTTCAGCATTATATTAAAAGAGTAAATTTCCCTATTCATAGACATGGCATCATGAGGCAGCATGTTAGAATGGATAGAAAATGGTCCTATAAGTCAGGAAGACCCAGGTGCCATCCTTGCCCATGATATATATTGACAGTGTGACCCTAGATAAGTCATCAGCCTCTTAGTGCCATAAGGGACTCTCTAAGACTAGAAATTGAATCTGTAGAGAGTTTTCTTACCTGCAAGTTCCCCATATACCAATGAAATTAACTGTCCAGTCCCTATTCACAAACATAGCTGGGAGCTTAGAGATCTGTAGTCTAATCCTTTCATTTTCCACATGACCAAACTGAAACCAAGAGAGGATCAGAGGGTCACAACTTTTGAAGCAAAAGGACCTGAGGGCTCCAAGGAGTTAAGTGACTTTCTCAAGATCACACATATTCTGAGGCAGGTCATCTGGATATACTAGTTTAATTTACATTTCACTAATATTGCTCATTCATAATAATGCGTGGAAGCCTAGTGTAGTGGATAGAAAACTGGTCCCAGAATCAGGAAGACCTGGGTCCAAGTCTTACTTGTATGACCTTAGATAAGTCACCTAATCTCTCAAGACCTCAACCCATACAATCCTCCAAGACTATATATTGCAGAGCTGGAGCCAATTTGCATCGATAAAAGATCTTTTCTAGAAGATCCCAATGTAGATGAAATTGCAGATCAGTCCAAAAAAAAAAGTTTAATAAGAATATCTTGGAGGAAGACTATACAAAGAACAAAGCCCTCTATTCTGACCCTGCCAATACTTTTTATATGTACTTGAACTCCTCATCTTGTTCAATTGTTTCTGAATTTATATATTCTCATTTTCCTTGTGTTTAAATGTACTCCAATCACAGGATCACAGATTTGGAGCTTGAGGGGATTTTAAAGTTCATCTATGCTAATATACTATATGGTACAGCAGACAAAGGGCTGGGCCTGTAGTCAGGAAAACCTGAGTTCAAATATTATCTCAGACACATACTAGCTGATCCTGAATAGTCAGTTAACCTCTGCTTGCCTCAGTTTCCTCACTTGTAAAATGGGGATAATAACATTGTGAAGACTAAATGAGATAGTATCTGTAAAGCACTTAGAACAATCCCAGACATTGAGTAAGTGCTATATAAATACTTATTCCTTCTCCCCACTCCCACCACCACCAGGTTCAGCTCCCTCATGCTACAGATGAAGAAATCAGCCCAAAGCGGTTCATCGCTTGCCCAAGATCAGGCAGGTAGTAAGTGCCATAATTTGGATTTGAAGTCATATCTTCCAGTGTTAATAATCCAACATACAATACTACTGCCCCATGGTTATGATCTGGACTGTTTAGAGATAGGAAGAAAAATAAAGGAGAGAAGGGAGTAGTTAGTGGAAAAAGGTACCTGGAGAGAGTGGCACCAGCACAGCAAGGTATTCAGAGTCTCAGGGCAGATCTCTGAACTCAGGGAAGTCAGAATTAGCCCAGAAGTTGGGCAGGTCCAAGAGGCTCAGCGCCTGCCTCATTTGGGGTCCAAGGATTAAAGCAGTTTAGTAAAGACTACAAGGTGAAAGTCTCTGGGGCTAAAGGCAGGGTTCTGAAAATCAAGAAACATATCCTAACCAAGTTAAGCTTTGATAGAAATCGTTGGTACCCTGGGAAGCTAACTGTAGGATAGCAGGGCCTAAGGCTGGTTCTTACATCCTCTAAATCCTGCCTACTCCACAGGTGCCATTCTGTATAGTTCCCTGAAATAGATACATAATAAACAGCTAAACTCCTAGGAGTATAGCAAAGCCAGAAAGTAGTTAAGATTTGCGTTCTTTCTGCTTTTTCTCCTGCACTGTTTTTCTCCACACAGGCCTCCCCCATCCCCCCCATCCCAGAAGCTACAATAGGCATTCCATCATCTCAAGCCTGTTACAACACTTTGCTCTCATGACCTTCCTTGCTGCTCAGTTTGCTGCAACTAGGTCTCTGTATAATGTCTTCTCTTTTTCTGTCCTCCTTTCCTTGAAATTCCCCTTTTCTATAATGCATCCTCTCAGGGCCATGGCATCAACAAGTTAACTTGATAAGTCAGCTTCTAAATAATGGGGAAAATAGCCCTGCTCCCAAATAACATATGTGGGTTTTAAATAGGGGGAGGCCTTCTGGAGACAGTGCCCTCCACTTTGATGTATCACTCATCAATGACTCTAATGGAGAGAGGAAGGAGTTTCAAGCCACAGAGAAGGGGAGGCAAATCTGTGAGAGAAATACGTTTGAGCATACAAGCCAATGGGCACCCTCCAAATTACAGGACATCCGTCACTCCATTCCACTTTTACTGTAGGTTGGCTCTGAGTTGAGATTTCAGATTAGATACAATGCCACCCCTTCATTTGAATTGTGCTTGCAGAAGAAGGCCAAAGGAAGCAGCAACAGTTTTATAGTGAATCTGATTGCTACAATAGTATCCCTTGCCTGATATGATCCTCACAAAAACTCTAAGCCTTGTAGTACTACTATAGCTCTATCATACAGAAGGAAAAACTGGACTGATCTTGATTTTTTCATTCCGAATCCAGAGCTTCTTCCATTACCACTGCCTGCCTCCCAGCTATATCTTTAGGGGAGGGGAACAGCCAGAAAAATGTGATCTCTTCCCTAGCGGGATGTTTTTGCCTGAAATAAACATAATTGTTTTTTCAATTCTGTTTCTGTATCGGCAGCATTATCATGTTCTTGGCATCTCAGATGGAAATTAGAGTTCCTAACTTCATCATGGACTAGATTTAAAATGTGAACAGAGAGAATCAGCCCTGGAGGGATAATCCATCTATCTATCTATCTATCTATCTATCTATCTATCTATCTATCCATCTACCTATGTATTCATCTATCATCTATTGTTTTTATACAAATACCTGCCAAATGGATCTGAGAAAACTCAATATTGGATAAACAGGTAGAGCTCCCCTTTTGGAATTTTCTCTGGCTTCATAAGACTGCCCTGCATATAGCACTCATAGAGACTTTATAATAAGCTTTGTTTTCACACTGATCCTCAGGCTCCAAATGGAGATATGGTGAGGGAGGCAGGAAGGAATCAAAATTCAGCTCTAAATTTTTGGTGTTTATTAATTAATAATTATTTATTAAATAGCTAACAAGGACACACAAGGTTCATGATGTTCTTCCTAGAAGTCATCTTATATCACAGCAGCGCAGTGGAATGAACACTGAATTTGGTACCAAAGGACGTGGGTACACAGTCTTTCTCTTACTACTTGTGTGACCTTGACAAATCATATGATTTCTCTGGGCCTCAGTTCCTCATTTGTAAAATGATGGGCTTAGACTAGATGTTCTTAAAGGTTTCTTATGGCTCTATATCTATACTCTCTCTCTCTTTTACTCTGAATTAGGTTAAGATAAGATAGTAATTTATCTATGATCACCCAGATAGTAGATATCAGGGGCAGGATTTGAAACCAGGTCTTTCTTGATACAAAAATCTTTCGTAAGTCAACTCAGAAAAGTCTTACCACTGTATCATGCTCTCTTCATTTAGTTAGACTGTTTATCAGTTATTTATATGATAGCATTGCTATTGAGGCTAAAGATGTGAGCCCATTTCTGACTCCCTCATTTTACAAATGAGGAAATAGAGGCATGGAAGTGAAAAGTTACTTGTCCAATGTCACACAGTTAGTTAAAAGGCTTTGCTACTTATGGTTCAATATCTAAGTTTGAATTCCAGTTCTTCTGATTCCCATTACACCACCCTTCCTTATGAGCCCTAAGTATACAATTCTGTACCCTAAATGAATATACCCTAAGCATATTACCTCTTCTGCTGTAATCAGTTTAGCCCCCTACCCCACTCCCCCCAAAATGATGTGATCCAATTAAAGATGACAAAGGGTTGATTTCTGTGGGGGAAAAATAAAGTGAGGCACCTCTAGAAAGGTTAGATAACCTTTAAAATAGCAAAGTAAGAATGTGTTTGTATTTAAAAGTTCTTCAATTGATGGGCATCTCCTGGATTTCCAGTTCTTGGCTACCACAAAGAGTG